>VSMD01092325.1:0-27548 GCA_008750895.1 Mirza zaza | reverse complement strand
AAAGCCTCAACCTCAGCCCCAGGGGCTGGGGACTGGGCGGTGGGACCCACGCAGATGGTGATGCAATGTCTCATCTCCTTCTCGTGACTTGTCTGCAAAGGTTACTCGCAACAATAACAGCATCAGGGCCCCAACCGTGAGTGAGTCAAGATAATAGGGGCCATTGAAGAAACACCTACATTTGGGGAGGAGAAGAGTGGGTTTTGTGACCTGAGGATGACATTCAATTGAACACCTCCATCTGCCCTTTGGAAACAATTGGCTCTCACAATAGAATCAATACTGCTAGTTACTCAGCGGAGACCACACACTCATATCTAATATCTATCCATGACTTGGGCAATCGTAATGACGCCCACATCTCACTCAAGTCGATAGCACCCTCCGCTCTGCCTCTCCAGGGTGCTGCCAGTCAAGACAGACAGCGAGACAGAAGCAGCCCCAAACCTTGAAGCCAAGCTAACCCTGATCCATATGGAATTTCAAAATCTGCAAGAAGAAATGAAATAAAATAAAAATCAGCGAAGCTCCTAAGTGGTGATTTTTATTTAAGGAAGGCATGTATCATAAAATAAAATAAAAGCAGGCTGTCACACTCTTTTGTTGCAAAGAAAGCTTGGAGTCATTGAAAAAGACACAAAACAATAACCAGTAGGGAATTGGAGATTTCCTTTAAAGTTACTATGTACAGATGAGTAGTTCTAAGGGGATTATGGAGAATAATTTTCCTGGTAAACGATTGAGGAACTAATAGAAGGGAAGAGCTCACATTTGTTAAGTGCTAATTTATGCCAGGCAGTATGTGACTACACATATCATATTATTTAATCCTGAAAATAGCCTTGTTTGATAAATGTTATTCTCAGTTCATAGATAAGAAAATCAGGAATCAGGAATTTTAAATGTCCTATATAAATATGGTGAACATTTGGTGAACATTTGTCCTTTTTGGCTTCCTAGCAGCTAAACGCCCTTATTATCTGGGAGAGCCTTCCCCAGCTGATTCCGGATGCTCCCGTTAGATCAGCCTCACCTCCACTTTTAAAGCCAAAGGACCCAGACACTCTTTCTTCTTCCCACTGGCACGCAGAGCACAGGAATGTGGCAGGTCCAGGAGAAACTCCAGCCCAGGACTTGCCTCCCGAGCGTAAGACACAAATATGCAGAGACAGCCGGAAAATTACTCGCAGCAGTAATGCAGAGTGGAAAGTCTAGTTGCAAGGCTGCACTGGGATCCAATAGTAGAAAAAAATAACAGTACACAACAGCGTATAATGATTAAGTACCAAGAGGCCAGTACACGCAATCAGCAGTGGGGATTCTTAAATAGAACTTTCCTTATGGGTTGGAATAATAAGGGAAGACTTAGTTGTTGGAGAAGCTGGGGCTGTGATCACATCTTGAAGTGTACGTAGGATTTAGAGAGGGAGGATCACTTCTGCCCACAGGAGCACCCTAAGAAGAGGAACACAGTGTGCTCCAGTAGCTGCCAGATTCAAGCAGTACCGACACGGGAAAGGCCAGCCTGGAGGCTTCAGACCAGGGCAGAGAGACAGACGGACGCTACCGAAGGCTGCCCCACCAGGGCATGCGAAGGGAAAGTGGGACTTTCGGAAGATTGACGTGGCAGTGTCAGGCAGGATGAATGTGAGGAGGGACGGCACAGTGACAAGGTTTGTAGGTGTTTCTTGAAGAAGAGCTCATGGCCCAGACTCCATTTGGAACAAGTGGCCCAGTTCTGGGTGTTCAGTGATTTGGGGAAGACGTGATGAAAAAGCCATTCTCAGCAGGAGTGGCTCCAGGGAGCAGCCCCCAGGGCAGGGACCCAGGAAGAGCCAAGAGCAGAGGAACGCTCTCTGCTCCTTCATAGGCTATGGTTATGCCTGTGAATAGCGACTGCACTATAGCCTGGGTGACACAGTGAGATCCCTTTCTCTTAAAAAAAAAAAAAAAGAAAACACAGGTAAGTGGTTGTATAGTAGGTGATTGTACACTGCACATAGGTTGGATGTAACCATTGAGGGAAACTGAGTTGAGAGTGCATGTTCTCTCTATATTACTTTACAACATTCAATTAACTGATCATTTCAAAATAAATGGTTTTTGTTTTTTTAAGTAGGTAGGTTTAGACCGTAAAGAAGAGGGATAGAAGGAAGGGAAGAAACGAGGCTGACAAAGAAAAAGACTTAGAGGAATAGACCTGCAGATCAGAGGCCCAGGAAAAGCTCTAACTCTCCTGCAGGGTGGCACCTGTCCCCATACTCTCAGCCTCTCACCTGATCGCCACGCTGCGAGCCCCTACCCCCCCAGACCCCTTGGGCTGTGCTCGCCCTGCAGGGCCCAAGTGCAGGTCTACAAGGGAGCAGCGCAGAGCTGACAGCCCATGTGTTTCCTGTCCCTCTGCATGCACGGGTGGCAGTGAAGAACAACACTGCAGGGGACTCTGGGCCAGGGAGGCCAGCTCAGCCTCTGAGCCTCACTGAGCTGGGTTTTTTGGGGCACAGGAATGGTGGAGCTGGGAAGATCGGAGGTCTGCTCCCAGCTAGCCAAGGCTTCCTGAGTTGAAAAGCCTCATCTCTTGGGGCCTCCACTATTTTGTCTGTAAAATGAGCATGTGAAATTACGATCCAAGGGCTCTGCCCCTCCGAGAGCCTAGGAGGTTGTGGGTTCTGTGTCTAGTGTCTGATATGCTGCCTCCTTATGCCAGAGAGCTAATGTGACTATCGTCGTTTCCATTAAATATGGCACTGGAGGAATTGGTATGTTCCTCAGCGGAGTTTCCAACTTTCTCCTAAGTACAAGTCGCATCCCCTCCTCTTCACACCCCAGCTCAGTGCATACTCTCCACAACAGCCTTCCTGATGCTCAAAGCCAGGCACTTCACCCGGGCTTCCCTTCAAGGCCAATCTCTGCCTTGAAGGTCATTTTCACATGTGCCTTTCTCCCCAGGTCAAATTACAAACTCCTTGAGAACAAATGTTCTTTTTCATACGTGTGTATCCATGTATGGCAACAGTAGGTGCTCACTAAATGTAAGCTGAATGAAGGAATGAAAGAATGAATGATGGCGAAGAACTCAAACAAAAAGGAGTTGAAGGGTCGCTTCTGTACATAATATGAAAATTAATTTTTGTGCAAGAAATGAGCACTCTTAACAGAAGAAGACAAATTTCCGGGTAAGTAGTTATTCGGAGATGCATATTACACTCCGCATGAATCACTGCAAAATTAAAGACGAAAGCTGTATAAAACAAGCCGTTATGGCAAATCTGAGACTGGATGAAACCAAAGCAACAACTGCCAATCCTCACAAAGGAGTCCGCCCGGGTCCGGCTTGGGAGCAGGCGCTGTGTCTTAGGGGCTGTGATGAGGTTCAGCCGATCCACTCCAGGAGCAACTGCGGTGACAAAGAATCTCAGTTTTCTACTCTGCGGAGTATGAACAGATTACAAGATCCAGCTTCTCCTTCTACCCAGCACATCTCTGACCTGCATATGTGCATAAAACCAGGGGAAAATATAGCTACAAGACTGTGGGAAAATGCATTTAAAAATTCAGGATTTTTCCAGAGTTATCCATGCCAGCACACCCGTTTGCAGTTAGGCAGGTAACTAAACAGTGACCGGGTAGTAAAAAGAAAATGAAGTCCAATATTGAGCATTGTCGGTGGCTACTTTCTGTGAGGGCTGATGGCTTAAAACGCCTAAAACAACCCTCCTTCCTTCTTTTATCCTCCCTCCTGTCCTCCCTTTCCTCGTCACTAAAGAGGCAGGGTGGCTAAACACCAAGTGTGACTCAGAACTGGACCCTCTTGCTACGAAGGACAGTGTGGGGACCACGGGCCAAGTCGAGTGGGCTCTGAGGCTCAGGCGTTGGTGACAGGTCAGCCTTTATTCCCTGGCCTCCACGGTGGCATCCCGTGCTGTGTGGGAGACCGCCCTGGTTCACAGGGGTGACCGTGAAGCATGTGGAACTGGCAGAACCTCAGGTTGACAACTTTCTCTCAAATGGCTTAGAATTTTTAAAAAATTCTTTGTACTAGTCATGCAACCTTTGTTTATGTGTGAAATTATTTCAAGAGGAAGTAAAAAATGAAAATCTTAAAGTAATAATATTAATTTTTTTCAAAAGTAGCAGCCCCTGACTGTTGAGATTCTCCGAGTCTGCCTGTCCCTCTGCTGCATCTGTCCGTGTCGGTGCTGACCTCTCAGAGCCTCACAGCATACCTCCCTGCGGTGGCCCGCAACGTTCCAGCTCTCCCGTGGTCACAGAAATGCCTCCTGCCACAGACAGCCCACCCCTCCCCTCCCCTCGCTCAGCCCCATCCCTCCTAACTCGCAGAATTAGAGCTGACCTAGGGGATTCAACCTGGGGCCTGGCCCGCATGCGAGGCCAAGCCACCTTCCCCAGGGCGTGGGGCCCTTCCTGCTTCCTCCCTCATGACCGTGTGTCACATCTGCACACTCTCCAGCCTCTGCTTATTATGCACCAAAGTCTTCCCCCAGGACTTCCCCAACTACTAATATAATAATTTCTGTATTCTCCTGGCGTCTCCTCCATCCGTGTCTTCACCAAATCCTGGGTGCCAGCCAAACTGCTCCCGTCCTGCCCTCCACACAAACTCCAGGTACCTCTTCCTCCTCCTATCTGGAATGTTCTGCTTCTTTTATTTCTGCCCCCCCCAAGCCCCGCCCCAACCCCCATCCCACAAGGCCCATTTCAAGGGTCACCCGAAGTCTCCCCTACACGGCCCAGCCCACCTCTGAATCCCAAAATGCTTATTGTACCTCATTCAGCTCTACACACACAGGCTGCCTACTGCAAAGCCACTTTTCCCTCTCAACATTGTGTCTCCCCATGACAGGGAAGGGTTTTAGGGAGCAGGCATCATTCCTCACGTCTCCTCACAGCTCCCCAGCTTCCAGAGCTCCGACTCGCTAAGAATGGGCTGCTTCAAAGAGTCTCCCACAGTTTCTCACCGTCACCTCCTTCAGATCACTAATATCAATTGTCACTTGTGGGGCACGTGTGCACGCACATACACACACACACACGTACTTCAGCCAAACGGACATAAGCAGATATGCCCTGGCACCTGCTTTAATCGCACACTGAGCCAATTTGATCCAGTTTGATCCAATGTCATCTTCCTCTACTTAGAAAACATGTCGGGTGCAGTGGCTCACACCTGTGATCCCAGCACTTTGGGAGGCCGAGACAGGAGGATTGCCTGAGGCCAGGAGTTTGAGGCTGCAGTGAGCAAGGATGACACCATTGCACTTTAGCCTGGAGTAACAGAGCAAGAACTTTCTCTAAAAAGAAAGAGAAGGAAAGAGGAAAGGAAAGGAAAGGAAAGGAAAGGAAAGGAAAGGAAAGGAAAGGAAAGGAAAGGAAAGGAAAGGAAAGGAAAGGAAAGGAAAGGAAAGGAAAGGAAAGGAAAGGAAAGGAAAGGAAAGGAAAGGAAAGGAAAGGAAAGGAAGAAAGAAAGGGAAAGAAAGAAAGGCAAATAATCCGTCCTTGCAGTTATCTGGAACCCTAGGAAAAACCCTGAAATAGACGTTTTGGACTCTTTCTACCACCCATATCATTACCCTTTTTCTTAAAGAATACCTAGTCCCATCGAGGCCCTCCAGGCGCTGCTTCTGAGCAGGCCCACTACCGCGTTAGCAGCTGGCTAAGACATTAGTGGGTAAGGTGAACAGCTCCCGGGAGAGTTGGCATGAGAAAGAAAACTAAAGAATGGAAAATCTGCAAAGCCCCATAGAATGAATCCCCTGAATGGAGGATGTCAGGCACGGGAGTGGGTGGCAAGTAAAGGCAGCTGTTTATCCCACCGGCTCATTCCCAACCGCACATTATATCCCAGAGATGGGAGTAGCTGGGGGCCAACCTGCAGAAAAACAGGAGAAAGGGAAGAATCTTTATCAGGAGGCAGCCAAGTAAACTGCAAACTTGGAGAGAGAACTTTACGAATGCCTATCCCATTCAATCTTCCATTTTGAGAGAGCTGCTAAAAAAAAAAAAAAAAAATGACTTCATGGGCGGGGGTGGGGGGTGTCTACAATGAAGCTGGACCAAACTCCAGAAGGTTCGTGATGGGGAGAACCTACAAAGGGAGAGGTGAAGATGAACTGTGAGAGCCCAGCCCATAGCAGTGAGGGTCCCCAGGTGGGGACAAAAAGCTCGTGTGGACACAGCCATCCCTCTTGGCAGAGGGCAGCAGCAGCTCATGCATCTTCAGTATCTACGATGCTAATTCAGGATTGCTCAAGGAAAACAGCCACGTTTGGGCCCATCTGTTCTTTACATCCCAACGACTATATTCTTTGCAGACTTAAACGCAATTTCCAAAACAAAGACTTTTTTGATGTGGCAAATCCACAAAACAGACTTTGGGCTATACTCTCACTTTATTAAATAATATTTAATATGTCAATGTCCAAACAGCTAATGGAGTGACCCAGGAAATTATGTGGGCATGTTCTGATGTGAATCGCTCTGGTGTTGGGAGTAGGGCATGAACTCGTGAGGCTCCTGTCACCTTTTTCCTGCATGAAACTGGTCACTTGGTGACTGAGCAGAAACGTTCTCATGGACTTGCAGAAACATTTTCACGACTCATTCTGCCCATCAGCTTTTTGGAGCCTGCACAAGTGACACTGAGCACATCTGTGTTCCCCTCTGGATGTCCTTACCCCTTTTTCTTACCTAAGAGAAAATAAATCTCCATCAACCTCGGGCCCACCCAGTTGGGAATCAATCAATATCAAACCACACCATGATTCCAACTAGCCCAGAGATGACTCTTCATAGACTACAAAGTACTACCACCTACATTATCTCATTTGAGCCCTATACTTGCTCTCCCAGGGGTAGGGGCGAAAATAAATATTTAATAAGCATGTGCAAAGCATGGTGCTGAGTAAACACACATTTTAATTCACTTAATCCTCACAAGAGCCCACAAGGCTGGTGTCCCAAGCCCCCTTATTGCAGATGAGGAAACTGAGACTCAGAGAGGTGGCATGCCTGGTCCAGGGTCCCACGGCTAGTGATGATCAGTTAGGATTCACAGCTAGGCCAGCAAGCTCCGAAGACCATGCCTGTGTCACTGTGCAGTACACAGCCAGCAGATCACGTCACATGTTTCTACTTAGTGACCACAAGGTCTTGCTCAGTCACTTCAGGGTTTCTTATAGAACGTTGACATGGATGCCAAGAGTAGTATGGTGAGATCTGCAACCTTCCAAGAGCTGCATGCTAAGTTTCCACCTCCCACTTTTCTGGCCTGGGAGGAAGTGGAAGTTCCGTTCTAATAAAATAATGCTGAATTCTAGGAGCAAGAGAAATGTGCTGGGCCTTAGGAGGGGACAGACTTTCCCAGGTGAAGGAGTTGGCAGTCACCTGCAGCCAAAATGTCACAGGTTTCCAAGTATGTGTGTCCTCAAAGCCATCTCATTGTTCCTACTGAGTGCCTTTATTACAAGGAAATATTTCAAACTTCTAAACAAATTGTATACCAATAAAATACCATTTGTATATTTTATAGATAAAGGATAGTTTGGGGAGGAAAAAGGCATTTATTGCTTTAAAAAATAAGTTTGAAAACACGACCCAGGGAGATACACCCTTTAAAGATACCTCTCAAAATACATTTCATACAGTCAAACCTTTGATAAGTGTATCAGTTTGCTAGAGTTGCCATAACAAATAGCACCGACTGGATGGCTTAAACAACAGAAATGTATTTTCTCACAGTCTGGAAGGCACACGTTTGAAATCAAGGTGTTCGTAGGGGCTGGATTCTTCTGAGGCCTGTCCCCTTGGCTTGTAGATGGCTGTGTTTTCCTTGTGTCTTCATGTGTTCTCCCCTCTGTATGTGTCTGTGTTCAAATTTTCTCTTCTTATAAGCACAATCATAGTGAATTAGGGCCACCTTAAAGTCTTCATTTTAACTTAATTATCACTTTAAAGACTCTCTTCAAACGCAATCACATTCTAAGGTTAAGACTTCAATGTATATGAATTTTGGGGAAACACAATTCAGTTCATAATAATAAGTACTGCATAGCCCTCAGCTGCCACTTAAATGCCCAGCCATTACCTAAAAAAGAAATATTCTCTGGGACCAATTAAGAGAAATATGATGTCCTAAAAGACAATTAACTGAACTGGACATGGAACTAACGACACATTATAACAATGGAAGGGGCTAAAAAGGACAAGGACCTGAATATAGTGCTGTCCAGCCCATTTGGACACAATGCAGATGCAACCCCAGGCAGTACGAGGCACCTTCACTGAGCAGATTTTTCTTTAACTACTGTATATTTCGGTACGTACCTGAAAATAATCATAAAAGGAAATCGTTTTAAAATCACAGCCAATTATATTTTCTAAAGATGACAACAAGGATATTTCTCATCCTACATGCTCTCTCGTCTTACAACGTGATTTTGACACTGCTCCCGTCGAGGTGGGGGGGGGGGGGCTATGTTCCCTCCCCTTGCATCTCAGTGGGCTTGTAACTACAAGGCAAGGGACATCATGGGACCCCAGCTTAGGGCATAGAACGCGATTCAGCTTCCACCTCATTCTCTTAGGACTCACGCTTTTGGAGAGTTGAGCCCTCATTAGCAGTCTGACTGCCCTGAGGTCACTAGGCCACTTGGGGAGCGTGGAGAGGCCCCGAGACTACCAGAAGAAAGAGAGCTATTCCACCAGCCCCCGCTAATTCAGCTCCAGCCACGTCTGACTGCAACGACGTGGAAGACCCAGAGCCAAAACCACTCAGCCAAGCACCTTCCAAATTGCCGCCCTACAGAATCCATGAGCATTAGAAAATGATTGTTGTCGTTGTAAACCACCAAGTTTGGGGGTAAACTGTTTCGCAGCAATAAATAACCAGAACGAAAATATTCTGATTAAGTCTTTCTGATGCTAATTTGACTTTGCTTCTTCCAAAAATTCATCCAAAATGAGTAAAATGATGATTTCCTCTTGGCATGTCTATAGATTTTCTACTTGGCATCTTCTCCATCTGCATGTACAGCACGCCTTTGGTTTTCTCGTATTCCACGGATGTTGCATGGGTCGAGAGGTCAATACTGCATGAGTTCCACAAATAAACAGTCCCCCTCCCCGTCACCTTTCATGCACTTCCTGGGACAGCCTAGGTCCAGTTCATCCACCTTTGCTTCTGTCTTCGCTCTCCTAGGTTTCCGCCACAACCATAATCTCATTTCTTTGTGGGGGTTCTAACTTCTGTTTGTCTACTGGTAGATCTATTTCCCCTGTTAACGACATTGGGCTGGCCGGGCGCGGTGGCTCACGCCTGTGATCCTAGCACTCTGGGAGGCCAAGGCGGGAGGATTGCTCGAGGTCAAGAGTTCAAAACCAGCCTGAGCAAGAGCAAGACCAAGACCCTGTCTCTACTATAAATAGAAATAAATTAATTGGCCAACTAATATATATAGAAAAAATTAGCCCGACGTGGTGGCGCATGCCTGTAGTCCAAGCCACTCGGGAGGCTAAGGCAGCAGGATTGCTTGAGCCCAGGAATTTGAGGTTGTTGTGAGCTAGGCTGACACCACGGCACTCACTCTAGCCTGGCAACAAAGCTTTTTTTGAGACTCTGTCTCAAAAAAAAAAAAAAATGACATTGGGCTTTTCACCTCTTTATTCACCTGGGATGGCCTCAGGTCAAGGTGGGGAAGAAACATTCAAAGATACTTTGACTCAGACCTGAGAACTAGTGGTGTCATCATGAGATGGGGTTCCTATGTCCTGGATACCAGTGAGCCTTTCAGGAAACTTAAGAATCTGCAACTACAACCTGACCCTACACTGTGCTTCCCTCCTCATCTTGCTGCTTCTACCTCCTACCCTATCTTCCATTGGAGTAAGGAACCCGCTGGGGTAGCTGCCAACGGAAAGTAGGCTCGGTCTCCCTCACACAGTGGCAGCCCTGCATATACCCAATGACCTAGCAATTCCTCTTCTGGATGAATGTCCCTGAAATTTTCTCACAACTGCACATAAAAATACTCACAAGAGGGCCAGGCACAGTGGCTCATACATGTAATCCCAGCACTTTGGGAGGCAGAGGCAGGAAGATTGCTTGAGGTCAGGAGTTCAAAGACAGCCTGGGCAACATGGCAAGACCCCATCTCTACAAAAAATAGAAAAATTAGTGGGGTGTTGTAGCATATACCTATAGTCCTAGCTACTTGGGAGGGTAATGTGGGAGGATCACTTGAGCCCAGGAGTTGGAGGTTACAGTGAGCTATGGTCACACCACTGCACTCCAGCCTGGGCGACAGAGTGAGACTGTGTCAAAAAGGAAGGAAGGAAGGAAGGAAGGAAGGAAGGGAGGGAGGGAGGGAGGGAGGGAGGGAGGAAGGAAGGAAGGAAGGAAGGAAAGGAGGGAGATGGAGAGAGAGAGGGAGGGAAGGAAAGAAAGAAAGAAGGAAGAAAAAGAAATATTTACTAGTGCATTAGTTGTAAAGTGGAAATTTGGAAATAACCCAAATGTCTATCCAAGTGAATGGATAAGCAAATTGTAGTATATTCATATAACATGCTATACTTAAACAGCCAGTGAAGTGAATAAGCTATAAGAATTCACACGAGTAAATCTCAAAAGCAGAAAGTTGAATAAGAAAAGGAAGTTGCCAAATACAATGTATGCTAAAACACTATTTGTGTCAAATATTAAAACCATAAACAGCACAGGTTTTTTTATTTAGATAGGGCCTATATTTCAGTTTTATTCCTTTTAAAAGCATGTGCAGCAAATACGGCCTAAAACTGAGATTTTTATAAAGCATAAAGTTAATACTATATACTTGTCTATATATCATGATAATATTTTAAGAAATAAAAGGAAGTGTCTCTTAAAATTACAAAAGTAAAAGAACAGAAAAGAAAGAAAAAGGCAGGAGTCAAACTTCATTGAGTTTACCAGCTCATAACGGATCTTTTAAATGTTCTTTAGAAGTTATTCTGTGCTGAGCAGGTGCCATACACGGTGTGAGCGCTTTTCAGTGCCCTGTGTCATTTCAGCCACGGGCCAGCTCCTCCAGGGCTGGGGTTTGCAGGCACACTTGCACCTACGGCTGCACACTGCACACCTCTACCCTATTAGTGTTCAAACAGACTCATCCTCCTCGCCTATTCCACAGCTGTAGTGTCGGAGGAAGACAGACGATGTCTTTGTGTTTGAGCAACAAAAACTAGGACTGTTGGGCTCATAAAAAGATAATTAAGTCTTTAACCATTATCGAATGTGGCAGGGGGAAAAAAAACACAGCATTATCCAGCCTTCTCAGAGGCCACCCTGGGAGGATGAACAGTTCTAGGAAACCTAAGGCCAGACAGGGATGGATTTAGACATCTTTACCTCTGGGATCTTCACAATGGATTCAATGTTTGTGTCCCCCTAAAATTCATATGTTGGAACCCTAATCTACTGTGGTGGTTTGAGGAGGTGTGGCTTTTGGGAGGTGATAGGTCATGAGGATGCAGTCCCTTATAAAAGAGACCCCAGAGAGCTCTCTCGCCACTCTTGCTGCCATGCGAGGGCACGGCAGGAAGTGGACAGTCTGCAACCTGGAAGTCGTCCCTCATCAGAACCCAGACGTGCTGGCACCCTAATCTCAGACGTCTAGCCTGCAGAACTGTTAGAAATAACTTTCTGTTGTTTATAAGTCCCCCAATCTATGGTACTTTGTTACAGCAGTCCAAACTAAGACAGTTTTCTATAGAGACAGAACATTTTTCATCAACTCATTTTTTTTTACATCAACACATTCTCAAATTTTCCAAAGGCAGTTCCTCTAATGACGCCCCTTTACTCAGCTAACATAAATTCGGAGCCCTCTCCTCCTTGTGCACAGTTTCAAGTCCTGTGTTATCTGACCCATTGATCCTTTGCTCCATACAGCCTAGGTGTAAGTGGCCACACTGAAATACTTGTCGTTTTCCACCTACTTTTCTCACATTGTCCCCTCCAGTGTTAATACCCTCCCACCTCCTCTTTTCCCAGCCTTCCCCCACAATTCCGGACGCACAATTCTTCCTAGTAATCCAGAGCAGCTCGTATCCCTTCCTCCTCAAAGCCTTCCCTAATGAAAGAAAAACTAAACTCTAGCTGCATTTTGCCTGGACATCTCACAAAACAATCTGTTTTGTGAATCAAAACAGATTTTGCATAATCCCAGCACTTTGGGAGGCTGAGGTGGGAAGATCACTTGAGACCAGAAATTCAAGACCAGCCTGGGCAACATAGCCAGACCCTGTTTCTTAAAAACAAAACAAAGCAAAACGAAACAGATTATTGCCATACATTATTGTTATCCGTTTTACATTTTTATCTTTCCGATTATACTATGAACAGAGGGAAGACAGAGTCTTGTTTATTTGTAAGTTATTCATATTGCCTAAAACAGAGCATATATTAATAAATGCTTAATAAAGCTTTGTTAAATGAGTATTTCTATCTTGACCCATCGGCAGTTCAGTCTGTTTCATTTTCACTTTAGCAGTTGGCGTATGTTGGCCAATCTGCTGTGTAGGGAATCAAGATGAACCTTTTACGTTCTGGTGACCTAAATCAACCTGTTTATAGAAATCAGAGGACCCAGATGATGAAAGAGTTAATATAGTCTTTTGACCAACAGTTCTCAGCTCTGGCTGTGCATTATAACCACTTGGGGAGCTTGAAAAAAAATACCAATATCGAGACCCCTTCTCTGATGCAGTAGATGTGGGATGAGGCCTGGAAATGTGGAATTCTGAGAGTTCCCCAGGAAATTCGCCCTCACACAGCTGCCCTGCGCAGCCATTTGAACACACTGGGCTGAAGTCTGAGCACCCCCACTGTGAAAGGAAACATGAACAATGCAGTAAGCAAAGGGAATGGCAACCCTTTTTGCATCAAAGACCACAAACTGCTTAAGCACCACCTTCCCAGCAGTTTTTATTCAAACGATGGGTGAGCTCATTCGAAGCACATCTTATCTATTTGTTAAAGCACTTACAGGAGTCTCTTAAATGCATAGGCAACTTCCACTTTCCCACTTCCCCTTGTCCTGTCAGCAGTTACTGTGTGCATTTGAAAGTCATAAAACTCCTTTCCTTATATTAAAAAAAAAAAAGTTCCATAAACTATGTATCTACTAAAAGAATATGAGTACTGGACCATGTAGCAAGAAGCAAATATGGATACAAAATCATGCCCAGTGAAAAGAGTAGAATATAAAATAGTATTTAATGCAACTATATACAAAGTGATGCAAATATTGGGTACTTTTAATGGAATGTTTTTCAGCAATACAGTGCAACATACATGGGAGATTCAAATTTATGCTTAAAGTGCTTCGTAACTCAGACATTTTCTATAAGGTTAATTTGGCCACCTAATGAGGGCATGTTATCATCAGCGTTTTACGACATTCTCCAAGCAAAAGCTCCTCTGCGGTTCTGTCTCAGATGAGCTTCTTCCTCAATGGCCCCATTTAGGTGCTCTCCTGACTGTGGGCTCTTGGAAAGGTTTTAGTTCCCTGATTGATTTTTATCTTCCCTTTGAAAGTCCCCCATCTCCCTTTAGTGACATCACATCATTGGACAGCTCTGGAACTCCATTCTTGCTGATCTGTCAGCTGTGGGAGTTAATTCCTTGCAAACTGAGCATTTTTGTCAACTCACCATGGTGAGGTGACACACTCTTTGCCTTAGGAATAAGTTCTTTAAGCTTGACAATTGTGTTTTCCTTTTGTCTTAGAGGGAAACAAAGTGGCAGTCTTCATTCTTCACTCACAAAATGTGTATTCTTAGAAAAGCAGGCATCAATGTAGTTACATTTTAAAATCTTTAAGCAACCTAGCTAGGAACCCTAAGATTATGTCATTGATAAGGGAATAGATTGTTTTCTAAATAAAATGACTACCTTTAATTAACACTTAATAAATGTTATTTTTATGTGTTTTGCCTTTAAGCTGGGGTATAATTCATTCTAAGAATAATGTTCTCAAATGATCACTTAAGTGGATTCATAAACCTGATTTAATTCAAGTGGAATATGTTAGTGTTTCCAAGTTGATCTTCTCAACATGAGACTTCTTCAAAGAAGACAGCAATAGAAATGTAAACTTTTCCTTATTTTTTTCTGTTGCCAATGAGAAAATCATGCTCAATAGCTTGGTGTCCACACAGGATTAATAAAAGGATGTCCTGTTGCTCTAGTTTGGGACTTTGACATTTTCTTCAGCTTCCTGAGTTGCCATAACCTTAGTAAGCTTGGATGAATTAAGTATCTACCTCACATGTTTATGAATTAGATCAGTTGCTATTGGTGCACTGTCATTGTTAATGATGTAAATTCATTTATTCAAAGAGCATAGATGGAATACTTACCATGTGCAAGACAAAGATGACTAACAAGATGTGGTTCCTCTCTCTTAACGGTGCACAAATTGCTGGGGGCAAAATCAAAGGGACGTGTTTGGAGACTTTAGCAATTTAGTCATTCACTCTATATGTCTTGAGACAAATGTTCTGCTGGTTGCTAAAGACAAATTAATAAATTTCATAGGCATGCTCCCTGCTTTCCTGGTATTTGAAGCCTACCAAAAGAAGCAAGTCCCAAAGTATCAATCATATAACTAACAAAATAATTGTGATCGGTAACAGGGAGAAAGACCTAATGTACCCAGATTCTTGGGTCAGGAGAGGTTATACAAATGGCCCAATAATTCCTTCCAAAACTCATATTCCTTGTGGATTTTCTCACTTTCCTGCTATGACTATAACTTCCTCTCCCTTCAAATGTCAGCCCAAACATGGATAAAAATCTCCATTTTTCCCATCTTAGCAGAATAGTTTATTTTCAAAAGCTTACTATGAGCTAAAGTGGGTGAGAGGAAGAATAATTACCAAAATGGATTTGCAAATAGAATTTTAAAAAACAAGCTTCCAAAGTAAAGGTTCCTGATCCTAAAAATCCTCACCCATATCAGGGGAAAAAATTAGAAGATTGTTGAGACAACAAATAGAATCTGGAAGAAAATACAGTTTGGTCCTTATCTCATACCTTGGAACAAAATGCATTCTACATGTATCAACAATTCAAGCACAAAAAAAGAAACCATAAAAATATACAAAGAAAATTTGGGAAATTTTGTTACAATCTTGAATCAAAAATAAAGACCTTTCTGAAGAATTATGAAACAAAACAGAAGCCATAAATTGTAGATGGATAAATTTGACTACAAAAAAATGGAACCCATCCAGAGGGAAAACAAATTACTACAATCAAAAACCAAAACACAATGAAAAGCTGGAAAATAATATTTACATCTCAAATTATGGAAAATATACTTATGTGTTTAATATAGATAAACTTTACAAATAAAAAAGCTAACAAGCAAATAGAAAAATAAAGGCTATCATCACAGTTTATAGTAAAGAAATGCATAAGGCTTATTAATAGATGAAAAATGCTCAGTCTTACTTATAAAAAGAGAAATACAGAGAGAGAGTGAGAGAAAAAGAGAGCAAGAGGAAAATGGCAAGTAAAGTTAAACCATTTTTGTGTCTCAACTTGATAAAGTATTTGATCATATACTATAATAGGCAAGAGTGTTGGCAAGCAGGCACTCTCACTCATAAGAGTTACAGTGCACACGGTTGGTGAGGATGTAAAATGGTATAGCCTCTATGGAAAACAGTATGGCAGATCCTCAAAATATTAAAAATAGAATTACCATGTAATCCAGCAATTCCACCTCTGGGTATATACTCAAAAGAATTGAAAGCAGGATCTTGAAGAGATATTTGCACACCTCTATTCATAGCAGCAGCAGCCACAATAGCCAAAGGTGGAAGCAACCCAAGTGTCCTTCAACAGATAAATGGATAAACAAAACAAAATGTGGTTTATACATACAATGGAATATTATTCAGCCTTAAAAAGGAAGGAAAATTCTGACACAGGCTACAGTATAAATTAACCTTGAAGACATTATGCGAAATGAAATAAGCCAGTCATGAAACGACAAATACTGTATGTTTCCACATATATGAGGTACCTAGAGTAGTCAAATTCATAGAGACAGAAAGTACTTGCAAGGGGAAGGGGGAGGAGAAGGGGAAGGGGGAGCTAGGGAGTTGTTTCATGGGAACAGAGCTTCAGTTTTACATGAAGAAAAAGTTCTGAACACCCTCACACAACAATGTGAATACACTTAACACTACTGAACTGGATGCTTAAAATGGTTAAGATGGTAAATTTTATGTTATGCATTTTTACTGCAATAAAAATTTTTTTAAAGATTTTAAAAAAGAGTAGGAATGTAAATTGATATAACTTCTGTGAAGAATAATTTAGCAAATATCTATGTATAGATATATAATATATTAAAGGAAATCTACTTAAAACTATATAATATTTATAAGATTCTAAATTCATACATCCTTTGACTCAATAATTCCACTTTCAGAAATTTAAACTACAAATATACTCACATATGTACAAAATTAGGTACCTGAGAGTATATCCACTGCAACATGGTTTAAAACAACAAAAGACTAGAAACTATGTAAGAAATCATCTGTGGAGCTATTAAATAAATTTGAAAAATTTATTTAAATATTCTGTCTTTGAAACCATTCCACAATAATTTATATAAGCTGTGGTACATCCATAGAATGTTAAAAGAAAAACAAGAATTTTTCGGCCGGGTGCGGTGGCTCACGCCTGTAATCCTAGCACTCTGGGAGGCAGAGGCAGGCGGATTGCTGGAGATCAGGAGTTCAAAACCAGCCTGAGCAAGAGCGAAACCCCGTCTCTACTATAAATAAAAAGAAATTAATTGGCCAACTAATATATGCAGAAAAAATTAGCCAGGCATGGTGGCACATGCCTGTAGTCCCAGCTACTTGGGAGGCTGAGGCAGCAGGATTGCTTGAGCCTAGGAGATTGAGGTTACTGTGAGCTAGGCTGACGCCATGGCACTCACTCTAGCCTGGGCAACAAAGCGAGACTCTATCTCAAAAAAAAAAAGAAAAAAAGGAGTTTTATTTTATTTATCATTTTTATCAAATGATCCTAATTATATAGCTAAAAGGAAAAAATCAAGGTACAAGGATGTGTTTACAGAATGCTACAGTAATGGAAGAAAATGAATATATAGTTATATCTTTGTATATGTACATCTCTGTCAAGATACAGAAGAAACTGAAAACTGAGTATCTATAGTACAAGAATGAGAGGAAGATAGATTTTTCATTATGTATTTTTTGGTACCACTTTAATTTTGTAACACAGATTTTGTGTTTGTATCATAATAGGATATTGGGTTCCAAATATCCTAATCCTAAGAAAATTATTGCTGCCAAAAGTGGTTGCCTTTGCCTGACTGCCTTCCCTCTCTACTCCCTACCTGACTTTCAGCCTCGTCCCTCACAGGGGAGGGACTTGTCTCATCAAGTCACAGCAGTTTACCCATCCATTTTGCTCCTCTTCTGAACAAGGCAAATCCTTTTCAATGGCAATTGACTTAAATTAAGCACACAATAATAAGGGGTCATGAGAAAGCTAGCTTTTCAGTTTAACAATATTATGTAATAACACCTTATTATGTATAGCAGGGATGAAAAGAATATACATTGCTATAGTGTGTGTGATGAAAAAAATCATTTTTAAATATTCCATTTTTAACATTTTCATAAGAATCTGTAGTAAATATTTTAATTGCTTTTCAATTACTTTGGCTGTAGGATCAATATTTCTTTGAATGCAACCTAACATGAAATAGGACCGTGAGGGAGCCGGGTTTCATATGGGTTGTATATGCACAAATATTACATTCTCTGATACACTCAAAACATCATGAAAGGATACTGTTAGTATCCAGCCAATTGGTTATCAACTCAAACTCTTTCTCATCAAATAATCAGTTAACATACTAATTTATATTTAAAAATTAGTGGTGCAAGAAAGAGAGGATTAAGTGTAATATCCAAAATTGCAAGGATAAGCACAAAGATAAAAATAATAATGTAAATATCAAACACTGGGTAGAAGGAATTAGTAAAAATGAAGTAAATTCTCAACTTTCACATAGAAGAGTCAACATATATTGTCTAATTATAAGTCAAGAAATAGCTGTGTAAACAGACTATCTAAACAGACCACAGTTACGTAGAGAACCCCCAGTGGAACTAAAGCCTGAAATTATTGATGAGAAGTAGAGCAAGAGACTGCTGCTTTCTATCATAAGCTTTTCTTTATTCTTAGGTGTATTCATTATCATGTGCATATTTTTCTTTGATAAAATTTTTGAAGCAGTCAACAATTTTCTATTGACAAAGAGTATAAGCCTACAGCCTGACCAATCATGATAAGGATACCTTCAAAATAGATGAATAAAATTAATTTAAACTTTTAAAATTTGAGACATACACTCTATCCTTAAGGAGCTCATGTTCTCATAGGAACAACAGTATTTGAATTCATGTGAACATGCACCCTTGTATGTATGTATATACGTATACGTGTGTGCGCGTGTATTCATGAAGAAACGTGTGTGTGTGTGTCCATACGTAAGAACTAAAATGGAATGTTTACCCTAAAATCAAAGTCTGGGGAAAAAAAAACAAATAAAAATAAAAATAAAAGTAATAAAATTTAAAAAAACAAAAAAGAAAAAAAAATGGAATGTTGTTCAGGGGAAGAGGAGACCCAAGGCATGGGAGAATCAAAGGAGACTTCATTGAACAGCTGGGCCCCAAAAACTCTGGACAGGAAGGGGAAGTGGAGGATGATTATTCTAGACAGGAAGTTGTGGTATCAAGGAGGGAGGGGGCCTGACATGTCTGACAGTGAGGTGAAAAAACCGACTAGAGCTGAGTGGGGGACTAGCAAATGAGATTGGCAGGGCAGCTTGGGAAGGGGCAGAGGGACCAGATTACACAGCCTGCACCATCCAGAGGCCTTGGTGGAATAGGATACAGTGCCACTACGACACCTGAGTGAGGTTGGTCTGACAACGTGGAGAAGATGTTACCACTGAGAGAGGAGAGTCCAGGGCGCTGGGTAGAAGTGGTGTGAGGTGATGATCTGACACCAGAGGAGGAGGAGAAATGGAGAGAGACAACCCCAGCCCCCCATGGGCCTGGTAGTCAGTAGACCCCAGAAAGCAACTCAGATTCCCCTATTCTTGTAGAGCTACATTGCGGAGCTCTGATGCCAACAAAGGCAATATTCCCCATGCTTCCTGCAGATAGATGCCTCAGTGTCACACTGGACGGAACTATACAATCGCGCATCATTTAATGACATTCTAAACAATGCGTCATGAGGTGATTTCATCATCGTGTGAACTTCACAGCATGCACTTACACAAACCTAAACGGGCCAGCCTGCTGTTCACCTGGGCTACAAGCCGTGTAGCATGTCACTGTGCTCAGTACTGCAGGCAATTGTAACATGGTGGCTATTTTTGTATCTAAGCATATCTAAATATGCGAAAGGTACAGTAAGAATACAGCATCATAATCTCAGGGGACCACTGTCAGTATATGGGGTCCCTCGTTGACAGAAACGTTGTGTAGTGTATGCCTATACTTGTGAAAGGTGGGAAACAGAAACTAGCTGACATGGATGATCAGTACCATAGGTGAGAAGTTTTTGATGTCGGTTAGATGCACAAAGAATACTGGCAGAGGTGGGCAGGTATGGGTTCAAACCCTGCTCCGCCACTCACCGGTCCGTATCATTGTTACTTACCCTCTCTGGGCTGCAGCTCACTCATTTATAAAATGGTGGGAATAACAACTTCCTCCAAGGAAGAATGGGAAATTTGCATGAGAAAAGGCGAACAAAGCACCTCCTATATGGCACTCAACAGATTTGAGGTTCCCTTCCCCAGCACCCTCTTCTGTGTTCCGCTGCCCAGCCACGCCTCCGTCTACACTGCCCTTGTGTTTCCCAGGATCTGACTCCACCCCCAGCTCCAGGGCTGCTGTGTAACCCTGGCCTGAGCCAATCAGCACGTTCCATTCTCCTGGATGAGCGCGTGACCCGATTCAGACCAAGGAAAATTAGGCCCGAGAGTTTTTGTTCCAACTGCTGGGGGGAAAGAAGCTGTTTTTCCAGCAGAAAGGTCCTGGCAGCTGTGGTATCAATACATCGAGTTCAAGGATGAAGCAATCATAGGGGAGAACAGACGGAATGATGGAAACATCCATACCTATTAAGGAGACCCTGGATACAGCTATTCATGTGGGCAGAACTGTCTCTGGATTTTTCTGTAATGAACCCAATAAATGCCTTTTCTCATCTTGGGTTGGGCTTTTCTGGCATTTGCAAATCCATGAGCCTTAACTGATATAGCTTCTTCCCCATCTTCTGCCACTAGATCACTACAATTAAAGTTCTAATGTGGGGGAAAAAAAAAGGAGTTTTTCTCTATCTTCCCTCTTCCCAGCAATAGAGCAACACGAAGAAGCAGCTTGCCAAATTGCTCAGATTTACCTTCCCAAATGAGCACCTCTAGATCCCACTGGAAGCAAGTCCACCTCGTGTCCAAAATAACCACCTGCTTTTCTCGCTATCACTGGGGAAGGTTGTAGGCACAGTCCTCGCTCTTTGCTCATCGCATCTCTGCGTCGCAGCCCTCCCTGCTCGGTTTCCCAGTCAGCGAAGGTGCCCATATGGACACCCTGCTTCTAGCATCTTCCTTCCCTTTGCAGTCTTTTCACCCTGCAGTCTATGGCCTCAGTTGTAACTGCCATACGTTTCCTCTCCTCCTCCATATTTCAGGGCCGGAAGACGTTTGTTAAACATTTGCTCCCAACACCTACCAGTGGATCTTCTTTTATTAGGGAGGGAGCTCTGTGTGGTGGCGAGAGGGTTTCAGTCAACCTTGAATTTATAAATAGCTAACACTCCAATTGGTTGTGAGCCTGGCAGAACGGGTAACATATGCATGCCCCCCATTTGAGTGGGCCTAGCTTATGTTATGTTGAGCAATTTTTTTTTTCTAGAAAGGAATAAAAATTAAATTATGACAAAATGCCTTAATTCCCTTTTATTTGTCTCAGGCGCTAGTTTTTAATCATGCACTTCATAACTGTAATCAAAATCCCCATCATGTGAAGACAAATAGCACATCTCTATAGAAGAGAGCTGCAAAAAATACATTTGTACCCTGTAATTCATTACAACATATTAAAAATTGTAGTTTGGGTTTTCATTTCCCCTAAAACCCTGAAATAAAAACAAAATGACAAAACATAAAGCAAGATGAATCCTTAAGAACGGAGAAAATTTTTTACCAAATTTATTTTCCCCTTTCCCTTCCTTAAAAAATATCATAAATCCTTTTGAAAGTCTAGCCAACCTTGCTGTAATCTCTGGTAATCAGGAACAGAAAGAGGCTGAACAAATAAGATTCACCAATGCACCTCACCTTGTCTGTCCATTTCGGCCTCCTATCACACAAAAAATTCATAACTCCTAGGGGTAGCCAACTTGACTGACATTGGGTTTTTTCCTCCATTCTTGGCCCTTTCAGATCACCAGGAAGAGATGAAATCAGAGAAACACAGAAAGAAGGAAGGAATCATTGTCGTAGGTGTGGATAACTTGCTGTTTCCAAACTGAAAAATTATTTCCTGGACAGGAGACCTAACTGAACTGAGCACTGATACGCTCAAAAGAGAGCTTTTGAGCAGACCTAGAGGAGAGCCACCAACAGCTGAAACATTTCTATGCCAATGGGGGAAAATTCTCCACTGGGGGGAGAAATTTTCCCTTTTTTATTTCTTTCAACAATTGCTCTTCCTCATACTCGCAGAGCACTTTATACTTATCAAAGTGCTTTTAGAACTACCTGAAAGTTAGCTGTGCCTGTAATCATGATCTGCTCAATGCTTAGAGTCACCCAGCTAGTTAGTGTCCAAGCTGAGACAAGCGTCTGGTCTCCAGACACCACTCCAGTGGACATTCTCCAAGATCCTGGTGTTTCTGTAAAGCGCTGGTGGTGTTTCCAGAGATTGTCTCTTGGGCGTTGTGCGCCCACCATTCTAATAGCTCTCTTTCACAGGAGTCCTCCAATATGACAAGAATGACAAAAGGGGAGAACAGGAACAAACCAAATAGTCTCCTGGAAAGAACATGGGCTCAGAGTTCAGACGACCCGAGTCATGATGGTGCTACAAGGCTGGTGAATATCACATTCTCTTTGCTTTTCTTTGCTCAGCTTTAAATTGAGAGTCTACTGTCTCTTCTCTAGCTCATAAAGAATGACCAAAGGACAAAGGACACAACCTTAAGGACCATTCCCAAGGCCATTTTTTGACTATTATTAAATTTATGGTTTAGCAGCTGGAGACTCAAACCAAAGGGGAGTCTTTATGTGCAAGAGCATAAAAATAAAGTTTTAATGTCGGCTCATCGTATTACTACTTATGAAAATAAAAACTGTAGGTCCTTCAATTCTCAAGACAAAGCCATATTTTTGGTTCCTATATTTTAATGCTAAAACCCACTGATGTCCCAGCAGGTGATATATCTTCTAATTATTCTTAACCAGACTTCTGTTCTCATTACTAATCATTGGCTTAATTAAGGCTCCTACCTGAGACATTTTCAGCACAAATGCAAAATTTGTGAAATTGAAATATATTCAGGAGCTATAATCATTCTTCAATGTATGACCAAGTAATGGCCAAGTAATGAAACAGATCCTCAAACAATTAGCCTTAAAAATAGTCATATGTTTTAAAAAAAAAAAAAAAAAAAGAAGAAGTCCTATATACTGGGATGTAATTTATGAATGTGCCAGGTTGTAAAAATTAGTGATATTCGGTATTTTGGCCCTAAGAAAAATTTAAGAAATGAAGTTATCAAAATCTAAGTGACTTCAAATCCATTTGAGAAATAAATAGACTATAAATAAATGCATAGAATACACACAATATATCAAAACGAATTCCCTTCTGGACTTCCCTATTTCTGTCAGTTCTTTTTTCACAACAGTTCCTGACTCTGCAATCTGCTCGCCTCTCCCACCCCCACCCACCCACCACCCTCCTGGTTTACACGGCCTCACCCCTGTGAGTGTGACTCCATGCCTAATAGCGCGAAATCTGCAGTCGAGTCGCCTGAATTCAGACTCCAGCTCTGCCTCTTACCGTGTAACCTTGCTCGTGTTAGGTAACTTTTCCTAGTCTTCATTTCTTTATCATCAACTGGAGATAATAATATTATCTACCCCATAGGATCTTTGTAAACAAATGAAACCTGTGTATCACAACACCTGATACAGGAAAAGGGACCAAAAATTATAATTATTGTTGCATTGTTGTAGTGTAGGTCGGGGTGGTTCATGCTTAGAGACTTCGTTGGCATTTTTCTCTTCAATCTCTGTCTGTTCCAATCCTTATGGGGCATTTTTGCTAGACTCGCTCTCTTACAAAATCCATATGATTTTTAGGCCATTGAGCTGGTGACAGCAGAGACAAGGGCCACAGGGGCCATCTTTGGGCCATCTCATCTCCCTGGAAACACAGACAAGGAATCATTGAGGACTCAAGCCGCCAATACTGGGGCGATAGTTGTCAAGGTAGAGCTGAGCCCACCTCATACACCCCCAGCCCACCTGTGCCCTGCCTGTCTCTGGCCCTAGCTCAGGTCCTTGGACTAGGATTGTGCCTCTTAATTGACTTCACAACAATCAGCCCAGACTGTCACATCACCATATTAACCTGTTCTTAATGAACACCTCCTAAATAGTCATTTTATTTATTTATTTATTTTTATTTAAACATCTTTTTAATTTGTACAAATTTATGGGGTACATGTGCAATTTTGTTACATGCACAGATTGACTAGTCATCAAGAGAGGGCTTTTAGGGTAACTATCACCTGAATAATGTACACTGTTCCCAATAACTAATTTCTCATCAACCAACCCCCCTCAACTCCTCACCCAAACTAGTCATTTCAGAATTGGATTAGAACCTGAAGCAGTCTCCACAGAACTATAAACCCAATATATATTACAACCCTTTCCTGAGTAAGGTTTCTTCTAATTCTATTTATGCTTCTAAAATAAGCCATTTCTGGCCAAGTGTGGTGGCTCAGCCTATAATTTCAGCACACTGGGAGGTCAAAGAGAGGGAGGATCACTTGAGGCCAGGAGTTCGAGACCAGTCTGGGCACTATAGCAAGATTCCATCTCTACAAAAAATAAGAAAAAAAAAAAAAGACTGGCCAGACATGGTGGTGCTTGCCTATAGTCCCAGCTACTTGGGAGGCTGATGAGGGAGGATCACTTGATCTTAGGAGTTTGAGGCTGCACTGAGCTATAATCAAGCCACCGCACTCCAACCTGGGCAACAGAGAAAAACCCTGTCTCAAAAAAAAAAAAAAAAGTAGAAATTAAAAATAAAATAAGCCATTTCCCCAAAAGATAGTGTCATAGATTGAAAGAGCCAAAATGTGTGCCAGAGATCTCCTCTGGCCCTCTTTATTTTAGAGATGAGGAGACTTGTACTGCAACAAGGTTATGATTCTTTTGGCGTCATGGTAATTAGCCCAGGAAAAGTCCCTCTTGGTGGTTGTGCACATACAGACGTGTATCTTCCATGTTGGTTACACGCAGAAAGTGGATGTCTTGTATGAAAATTCTCATTCCTTTTACAGGATAGTAATTATATTAATAGAATAAGGTTCCAATCTTATCTCTTAGTCCCTCTTCTGTTTACTGTCATTGTTTTTAAATGGATCTACAAGGTCTAGCAGAGACTCCAAAGTTATACTACCTGGTTATTGTAGTATTTCTTCATTATTGCTATTTTTTCATTCTTAAAGTTATAACAACCATTTTGCCTTATAAATATATCTTAAAATATTTTTACATAAGCTGCATATATTTTTTACATAGGGAGATATTCACAGTATTATGGTGGATGAAAAGAGTTTGTAGAATAATATGTATAGTTTGATCTCATATCCATTTGTTTTTGCATAATATAAAATCTAGGAGATTAATCACCAGAGAATGTCAACACTGGTTATTTCTAGGAGGGTAAGATTGCAGAGTTTTTTTCCTTTTGCTTTTATTCCAATAAATTCATATATATTGTTCAATTAGCTATATCATTGAATATATTTATATTTTAAAGTTTAAGTAAACATAAAGAATATACCTAAAGCATGTTTTAGACCCCTTCTCTCTCATTAATCTTTTTATTTTTTAATTAACAGATGAAAAATTATAAATTTAATTTAATTTAATTTAAAATTATAAATATTTATGGTGTACCACTTGATGTTTTACTCTATGTATATACATCGTGAGATGATTAAATCAAGTTAATTAACATATCCATCACCTTACATACTTATCAATTTTTTGTGCTGGAAACATTTAAAATCTACTCCCTTAGCAATTTTCAAGTATACAATGCATGAATCTATTTTTTAAAAAAGTCAGTTTGGAAGTTTGAGTTTTGCCTACTACACAGAAGACCTCTAGAAGCCCAGTGATGTCAAGGCAATAAAACCCTGTCGCTGAGAACAACACCTTCTTTTCAAGTCCCTTAAAATGGAACTTGGTAATGTATTTGTCTGACTTAATTACTTCATGCCTTCTGCCTGTGGGCAGATACCTGCAATGCTTTTCTCTGAAGAAGAAAAATATTTTCCAACTCTAATTGGCGATGATTGCTCACTCACCCTGCAAGCTCAGGCCTCCCCTGCCCTCTGTTACTGCACTCGGCCCCAGCGGAATCTCCTCTACCACTCACTTCAAAGCTCTAGTGACATATTTAGCACAACAGGCCTGTTTGTCTTCCTCCTTTAAAAATAAGCTGCTCGGCTGGGAGCAGTGGCTCATGCCTGTAATCCCAGCACTTTGGGAGGCCAAGGCAGGAGGATCACTTGAGGCCAGGAGTTTGAGATCAGCCTGAGCATCATAGTGAGACCCCATCTCTACAAAATATAAGAAAAACTAGTGAGTGTGGTGGCACAAACCTATAGTCCTAGCTACTTGAGAGGCTGAGGCAGGAAGATCCCTGGATCCTAGAAGTTTGAGGCTGCAGCAAACTATGATGACGCCACTGCACTCCAGCCTGGGCAACAGAGCGAGACTCTGTCTCTAAAGTAAAAATTAAAAATTAAAAATTTTTTTTAAAAAGCCCATTGAGGACAAGGTCTGGGCACTTGGCTTGACTCATTTTGCATCCTCCCACCCAACACAACATGTGGCCATGGTGCTGGCTCAGTGCCTGTTGGCCAAATGAATGACCTAGAATAATGAGTCAATCAAGTGACTTTTCATAGCCACCCAAAGCAAACCTAGTTACAGGTGAGGGCATCTGGGGGAAGGGGAGGCTCACACTCCTTAAGGCTAGAATCATAAATAATTGAAATAGACCTTCAAAATCCCCCAAATCTCCCATGAAGTTTAGCATGCGTGATTTTGTGAATAAAGCTCAACTTTATAATAGAAGGATATAAATCTATAATATATGTGATAACATACAGTATATGATAGAAAACATATGAGTATATTGCCTACCATTTTAGAGTGAAAGCAGATTATGCATGGTTTGACTTGCGGAGGTGACATATGACTCCACTGGTCGAATTCCTTGTAGCACCTTGAGCCACCTTCTATTATGGCACATGTCACACTGTTTTATCATTGTTTGTCTACACGTCTGTCACCTCCATGTGACTTCCGTCCTTTTTGTCCTGAAGAACTTAGCACAGTGCCTACCACAGCTCAATAATGATACCTAAAGCTTACTGAGTGTTTAATATGTGTCAGGCACTATACTAAGTGCTTCATGTACTCTATCTCTTGTTTTTAGGCTCTTTACCCCAAGGGCATTCTTTGACTGTTATTAAATTTTTGGTTTAGCAGCTAGAGACTCAAACTAAAAGGCAGTCTTTATATGCAAGAGCACAAAAACAAAGTTCAAATGTAGGCTCATAGTATTACTACTTATGAAAATAAAAACTATAAGTTTGACTTCAACAACACTAAGAGGATTATTATCTTAATTTTACAGAGAGATTAATTAACTTGCCTAAGGTGACCCAAGTAATCTGGGAAAAGCCAACATTCAAACATAGATTCTATTGAACCTCCAAAGCCCACTCTCATGAACCCTGCACTATTTTGCCTCTCCATTATAAAGAATTTGATTTAATGGCCAGGCACGGTGTCTCATGGCTTTTATCCCAGCATACATCTCTAAAAAAAAAAAAAAAATTAAAAAAACAATTAGCCAGGCTTGGTGGAGCACGCCTATAGTCCCAGCTACTTGAGAGGCTGAGGCAGGAGGATCACTTTAGCCCAGGCATTGGAGGTTGCAGTAAGCTATGGTCTGCACCCCAACCTGGGTGACAGAGCAAGACTCCATTGCAAAAAAAAAAACTTTGATTTAATGCACATTTAATAAGCATCTATTGGTTCATAATTAACAGATAAGCTGGGAGGAGGAACATGGCTAGAAAAATTAATAACAAA
>VSMD01092321.1:0-28394 GCA_008750895.1 Mirza zaza | reverse complement strand
AAATGTCTAGTGTTTATTATAATTTAAGTCAAATTATTTTATTATATGAACTAGTTCTCTAAATTAAAATGCTCCTTCTCAAATGCAGTAACCTTGGACAACACAAACAATTTTTTAGGTACACATTATTAAAAGAACTAACTTCAGTCTCTTTAAGGTCAAATAAGTAAGTTGAGAGGGAATAGTAATTAAGAAATGGATCTTGTGACTAACAGAATTTTATAGCTTTGAAGATAGAACCCTGATATATTTTTTTACCTCCATTAGATATAATTATTACTAATCAGTTTCAATGATTTCAAGGAATCATTTATGATTTGTAAGACTTCTTCCTACTCCTCCAAGGATAATTTTCCCAGAAATGGATTAACTATATTGATTCATTCTTCCTGGATGTGTTCTATACTTGTTCCAGGCATAGGGACTATTTTAAAACAAATTATGTACCTTTCTTCTTGTTAAATTCTGAAATGTTGCTGCTTAAAAGCCAAATTTATTCTATAAAATGATTTTTTAATATCCTAAATGAATGGCAACAGGCTTTAAGACCAGACTTTCTAGAATTCTAAGAGACTTCACCCTTAAACGAATTGTTATGTGAAGTTCCATAATGAGCTTTATCATTGAGAGATTGTGGTGACTCTACGATTCTGCTTTTAGCAAAGGTCCCTGACACAGTTTTTACTTTGGAAATAATATTTATTCCCTTCTGGAGTCAGCTACAGTGTGATTTGTAGAGACCCACTGAAGGAGCACAATAACCTAGGTCCATTAACATCACCATTAAACAGGAAATAAAACCAAGCTCTACCATTCAGTATCCTCACACAATGTGTTGTTTATTTAAGCAGCAAATCTATTAGCTCTCAAGCTTTGCATTTAAGTGTAAAGCTCAAAATATTCCAGCAAGAACAACAGGAAAGAAAAGCCACTTCTAAGTACACATTGATACCATTGACACGTTGCTTTTGACTTAACTTCCCCACTCCCACTTTCTTCCATTGCCAGTATGCCACAAATCTTTTTCAAATTAACATCCTAGCTCTCACCAAATTCATAATTTAAGTTCAGACAAAAAATTTATACTATTTTTGTCCATTAATTCTTCAAGCGTTTTTAATCTGTCAGTGTAAAACATTTCTAAACACAGCGAGAGCTCAAACTTCTTTAACATTATTTTCTCTGAAAATAGTCTTGAACTCATTATTTATGAAGATTTTTTTATACCACCTATTTCTATTTTCAATTTAATCTAGTAACCAAATATAATCTTAAATCAGCCAGAATCATCTCAGCAGTTTAAATATCAAATAGGTAAAGGCCAAATTTAACTAAAGAAGACAATTTCCTTTAGAGTCATCCTTACTCTACCACTTCAAAAAGAAAGTATTAAGGGAGTCATCCTTAGTGATTAATATAAAATAATAGCTAAAATCAGGCAAGGTGCATGGGTGTGGAAACTTTTCGTTACCCAGCACCATGTGCTTGGAAGGGCCCCACACATGGTTTAATATTTGTTACTATATTGAAATTCTTAATTGTTGAACGAAGTACCCCAGGTTTTTATTTTTCACTGGATCCTATAACTTATGCAGCCTATCCTGGTTCTAGTTTATGATGCATTTATGATTTTATTTACATTCTAATTTTTCATTCAGGTAGCCAGTATGCACCAGCTTATGAAGCTAACTTACTCAAGGGGTATGAGTAGGAAGTTATTTTTCTTTGTTTGTTTTTGTTAGTGTGGACGATAAGGGCATTCTTTCATATTCCTCATGTTTATATCTAAATGTGTAACCAGAGAACTGAACTGATCTCTGGACAAAGATTTAGTCACAAAAGACACTTATAAAAAACTATTTCTTTAATTAACAATGTAAAATAAAGTATAGAATGCTGAACTGTATTGTTGACTACAGCCAGAATCAGATGTGTATTCTTCTTATATGAATAAATAAGAATTGCAGCATATAAAAAAGAAAAAAGCTAAATAAAATGAGTGCATAGTCTAAAATGCACTGTCATAGACACGAAATCATATAAATTAGAAAAATCAATGCAGAAGTTAAATATTCAGGAAATGCAGGTAAAGACCAAACAGAGGGAAATGATTTTAATATACAATGTGAGATTCTTATCAAGCATGCACTGTACATCATTGGTATTTGATAGAAGATATAATATTTACTTCTTTTTTATTTTTTAAGTTTGGAAACTAGAATACTCTTGCAGGCAATGGCTTCTGTAGGCCTACAAACACTCTTCTCTTCCCACAGTAAAGACAGGTTATAAAATGCCAAGCTTCAAGCACAACTATTCATGTTTCTTTATATTTTTTTCCCTCCAAAGACTGCTTTAGCATTCTGCCACACTCAGGATCCAGAAAACTCATATGGAAAGGAACTAAAACAAAGAGTTAGAGATGATTAAACTTTAACGTCTTACTGCTTAATTCTCATTATCCTGTCCTGAATTCATTAAGGTGTCAGCACATGGGCCAATACTTGTTTATGTAATGGTTAAGATATTCTCCTGTTTGAAGATTCAAGAATAGATCAAGAAAAGCCCTAAGGGCCCCTTCTAGGCCTACTGTAGTATTTGCTGTTGAATTCATAAAATGGTGCCCTTCAGGGTAAAATCACATCCTAGCAAAGAGAGAAGATGAAACATTTATTTAAAATGTATAAGATGGCACAACATTAGGTAGCAGCATATATTAAAATATATGGAATTTCAGATCTGTCAGGCTCGTACTCTTCTTTACCTGTCATAGGAGCATATAGGAAAGAAGATTGCAAAATTAATACAGCTTTCAAACATTTAGGGCTCTAATAAATGTTTCCGTTAGCATTGGATAAAAATTAGTATCAATGGATAGGGCAGCATTAAAAGTATCTTTACCACTAGTTTGTATATATACTTTACGGCAGACTGTGCTCACATCTGATGCTGTCCTCAACACTAAATAAGCATTTGGGAAATGGCTTCATTGAAGTACTTAAAGAATGAAGTCCTTTTGCATAATTGAGGGCATATATTCACATAGTGTTTGTAACAGGAATTAATAAAGCCTCATACAGTAAAATCTTAAATCTTTAAGAAAAAATTGGCATCAATACATAGAGCAATGTGTAAAGAATATTTGCCATTAACCATTTATTTAAGCTTTCTCGGTCTCAATTTCCAGTCTGTAAGACTACAGGTTGGCCCAGAGGCATTACTTTCATCTCATCTGTTACATTAATCTATCTTTATAAGACTTGTAGGAAGACTTAATTGTTCATTATCCATCATTGAGATTCACAGTTTAATGGCTTTATTTTTATTCATTTGTTTATTTATCCAATAAATTTTGCTTAATTGTTCTTAAGTACTATCCTTAGCTCTGAAGATTAAAGGATGAGGGGAATGGGAGGGGAGATGCGAATGGGGTCCTCATTTAGCTTACAGTCTGGTGAGTGTAGCAGATGATAATAAAAGAATGACAGAAGTAAACCTGGTCTTGGACTGTGAGGAATATAATAATAATGGGTTATACGAAGAGCTAGCATTGCATATGATCTGGTTAAGAAGAACAAAGTAAGTTCCCTTGAATGTTCTCATTATAAAACTGAGATCTGAGAGAAGAGTCAGAGTCAAAGATTTGAGGAGGCTGGAGTCAGTACTTCAATAGGGAATAGCAAAATCTTGGTGGTTAATAAAAATATGATTTAATATTAATAAAAGACAGAATCAACAAATTTATCATCTTTAATACAGACTCCTTATGATCTTACTGGCCCCCAACATATTAATAGTATTTTAATGTGCCTGTAATTTAAAAAGTTACTCTTATCACTTTTGTTTTATCTACTTATTATTATTTTTATGATTAGCATGCTGGAGGTTTGATGCTTATTGAAACATCACTTGTTTTATTTAGCACTAGGCCAGGACAAGTTAATACTACTGGTTTTAATTGATGATTGTACAATAAATCAGCCTTATGGTGACATTTTCCATTGTGTTTGTGTTTCATGCAAAGGAAAAAGAAGTTGATCCATTGATCAGGGCTTACACCTGATATAGTCATTAATGCTATAAATGGTTAGAGGATACATCAATTGGAACACTTCTCAAAGAATGAAATTCTGAGTAATTGAAGGCATGTTTGTGTATAGTATTTATCATATGAATCTATAAATACTTTCATAATATATCCTCATCCTCACTTTTTTACAGCACCACAGAGGGAGAGTGCTGGCTATAAATTTGCTCATCTCTTTTTCATTTGGAGGCTGACCTAATGATTTAGTGTCACTGCTCTGTCCTTATAAAAGTTAACGGATTAAGCATTGTACTTCCAAGGAAATTTTGGTAATAGCAGATTTCCAATTTCAATATTGAAATTCAATTGAACACTCATCATACTAATTAACGGTAGTAAAAAATTAAATACACAAAAAACTTTTCTTTATGAAAATTAGGAACATATATCAAGATTTATATATTTTTTAAAAACTTATAAAACAAACTGAAAGATTCTGATTAGGCGAGATGATAAAAATAGTGCAATAATGCATTTCCCAGAATGACAGCTAGTGATATCTGGAAATGGCCTTTGGTATAAGAAAGAAAACACACTGCTCTAATCAATACACAAATAGTCTGTAATGTAAAGATTAGGATCAGAATATTTAAAAATTTAATACGTTGCCACTCCATATAGCACTTTGGAAGTCAATATCTTTGGAAACCTGGTCCATTTCCCTTCTTTAAAAGCATTATATATTTAAAGTTTTTAAATTATTTATTTAGTCCATGTGATTAAAAATGAAAAAAGTTAGTCCACCCATTATCTTCTGCAGCTACTGTCTGGATATTTAGTTTTTTTTTTCCCCCTCCTCTTAAATCTTCAATTTTTTCTTCTTATCCTGTAAAGAGAACTCAATAAATACATTAAGAGAGCAAAAACAAACTTCATCTACCCACTAACATCAGAGGATGTTACTGCTTAAATAATGGACAGAGGTGATTCTGTGTGAATAATATACTTGAATATTTTATTCAACTATGTTACTTTCAGATCTGATAGTTGAAAATGTAGTTAAATGGCAATAGATTTGCTTAAGAAATATTTATTTTGTAATTGAAAGTACTTATCATGTGTGAATTGTAAAAACAAATTTTCTAATCTCATATTGATGTATGCTATCCAGAATGCAGTGTTTGTGTGGGTCCCTACCCATGAAAACTAACACGGTTTTAATCTGGGATGTGAATTTAGGTGTTTTTCCTTCAAATCATCTTTTGGGATATGGAGGAAGAAACTTGGAAACTTAGATATTGCCAATTTTAAGTAACATCCCGTTTATTTTCTCTCCAGTAGCATGTACACTATGGGGTCATTTTATTTAAGAAATAACACAATTTTTTTTCCTCTCTAACCCCCCGAGGGATTCTGTCATCCAAACAGAATCTGCTGTGTACTTTTAGCAAAAAAGAAAGGGTGTGCATAAGAGGATTTTTGTGTTTCCAGGTGGCTGAAAAAAGAGAATAAGATAGTAACAGCTCTCCCTTTTCAGTCAGTGATGGAGAGGATAACAGAAAATGGCAGGTAGAAAAAGGATGAAGAAATCAGATGGGTAACTCAGCTCTGGACTAGACTTGCTTCTTCACGGAGGGAGAAGCAAGAAGACAGATTATGGGCAAGTGAGTTTTGCTATAAGACATTCTAATATATATAGCTTTAAAATTCTATAAAAATTATTGTCTAAAATCCATAAGGGTCAAGGGCCCCATGATAAGAAATGACGTATTTAGGAGATATTCTATTTTTGAAGTAATTTATTATATTTCCTCAAACAGTATTTTTTTCTTTACATGTGGCACATTGATTTTGACTTCTGTGGCTTATGTTCTAGAGTTAGGCAAACAAAGAGGGAACAGTGAGGAATTTAAAACCAGTGTTTTAAGGATTTTGACACCTTTAACATAGCTGTCATAGAAGCTTCTGAACAGAAAGAGCAGAAGATACGATTTTCAAACACACACACACACACACACACACACACACACACACACATCCTGGTGTCTGCATGCCCTGCCACATGATGCATCTTATGATGACTCTAAAAAAAAAGCATTTTATGGAATGTTTGATATGAAAGATTTATTATAGCTATAATTTAAACTTTGGCAAGAGACCAAGAACAGAAACATGATTAATAGTAAAAACTAATAAAAAAATATTAAGCTGAAAGTTTGACACACCACCCAGTAGTTTCTTCACCCACAGTTCAAGTGTGAAGAGCATAGCTCACTGGAGGCAATTACATTTTCAGAATGAAAGGAATTATAATTCCTGATTCTTGAGCTCATTCACTTCAAGTCTTGCTCAATTGCAAAATGTAACTAGAGATTTAATAACTAGTGTTACCCTGAGAGAATGCTTTAGGAATAAATTTAGATTAAAAAATATATCTACATGCTCTACATAACTGGCAGATATTTCTCTCTTGCTTAGGAGCAGGCTGACAGAGAGCTTACTCACCTTTTTATAATCCACAGGCACTTATACATTTGCAGCACAGCTCTTTCTGCCATCATCTAAAATAGCTCTTTTCCAAACTAACTTTTTTTTTTACAAGCCATTACTGAGTTATCTGGGTGTCAGGGATTTGATAAATACATGTGTAGAAAACCCAGGAATGGGTGAATAAGACGTGGAGTACCCAGAACCTGATTTCAGAGGAGGGAAATGAAAAATCATACATTTAATTTGAAAATATAAAGATTTTCCTAATTTCAGTACGAATAGATAAAACAAAAGATATTTTGGGGGTTCACTATAAGCCTTTTGGAAAGCACTATTTCTCTTTGTATCAGTAAAATTTTATAAATAGTATTCAATTTAGTTCTAGGCCCAAATTCTAATTTTTTTGTATAGATTAAATTTAGATCTTGTCTAGGCTTGGAATTAAACTGAACCCCACACAGTACAAATATCCCGAAATCCTCCCTTCTCATCAACTCCTAAGAATCTGGTCTTGTCTTATTAATATTTTCTTGCCTTGTGAACATGGATGCATAGTGTAGCACTGACACTCTCTCTTCTCTACCACTTTTTCTTACACTGTAATTTATTCTAAAACCCTTTTTTATTATTACATATAGTTTGCCATTGCAAATATGAAAAAAAGCAAAAAAAAAAAAAAGTTTAAACTCTTCCTTGACTTCTTTGAAATTATTTATCATACCTTCCTCAAAATTTTCTTGAATTCTACAGCAGCATTTGATACTGTTCCTACCCCACCCTGCTTCATTGCTTCTTTCCAAACTAACTTGTAGAGAGTCCTCTGACTCTGCTTCTACTTTACTTGTTTTTTAAAAAACATAAATTATTTAGTTTTGGAGTGGATAATACTTGCATATATCATCAAATTTAAAGGTCGAAAGAATAAATGGGTAAAACAAGTCTACATCTTCATTCTCTGCCCTACCCCCCTCCAAGCCAATTTGTCTTCATTGAGCAACCATGGTTAACAGTTTTTTGCTGTTCATTGCAGAAAGGCTCTATATATTTAAAAAGAACTATGTATAATTGTTTTTCTTTTATTGGTAGCACATTCTATGTCTCATTCTACCTCTTGATTTTTTTCAAGTAAAATATATACTTTGGATATTATTGCCCACAAGTTCCATTAAGACAGTCACATTCTTTGCAATGACCTCGCCACATAATTTATTTAATACATGTCCTATGAATTCCTATTCATATTGTTTCCATTATTTTCATACAAAAGTGTTGCATTAAATATATTTTTGCAAGCTTTGTTACCTACTTCTTCCAGTACATAGAATTAGAATTAGAGTTTCTGAATCTAAGAATATATACATTTTTAATTTCAATAGATAAAAAATTCCAATTTTTATTCCATTGATGCTATATTAATAATAATGAATGAGTCTGCTATATTTACTTTTACATCTCTACTTTAAAATAATATTAATTCATTCTATTTTTACATTTTTCTCTTTCCCATATTATATTTTATTATTTGTCTTGCATTCACATTTATATCTTCCAATATATTTATACTTCTATTGCTTGATTAATATATTTTAAATTTTAACCCCATCTCTTGTGTTAAAATTTAAAGAAATTAATATTCTATTATTTCAATATTGTCAGAGTTTAAGATATTTATTTTCTATTCAGTAACCTAAAACCTTACTCAATTCTTTGCTTAAGCCAGTTACAATTTAAAAGAAAAAGGTGGGGGAAGGAGGTTTACTGGCTTGTTGCTGTTTCATGTCTTCAAGGCCAGGTACTTCTAGATCTAGATGTAGGCATAACCACCAAGCTCCAGCTTTTCTCCTTCTGAGAGCTTAACTCTCCTCTGTGGTAGCTTCATCTTCTGGTTGCTCTTCCTCATGTAGTGGTAAGACTTCCAGTATTATATTTCAGGAATATAGCAATTATCTAGATTGAGATCCTCTTTCTCTTTAGCTCTAAAACCCCAAAACCACAATCAAAAAATCATATATGAATCTCATTGTACTAATCAAGTTGTGCCTTGATGTCTACCACTTTTGGGACCTGCACATATGAATCCACCATTTCCCAATCTGAATGACATAAAGCCTGACAACCCATACTCTAGGAAAGGTGTTGGCAATTTCCTAAATGTTTATTTTATCTCTCTCGCCTCATTTCATCTCACACTTACCCTCCCCATCACTCTCAGCACTGCCCTGTGTCTCTAAATATGGGCCTCTCTGGTTTAATTCTTCAAATAGGAAAATCTCCATTTGTCTACGGGTGTGAAAAAGAACAGTAGCCTCACTGGGTGAGCCATGAGGGGACAGGAGTCCAAAGCATCTAATTCAGAGATTCTACCAATTTCTCTACTCTGTACACTGGCTTATGCACTGAGATTCAGCTTGTATCTAATGCCCATCTCTGTATTTGGCCACCTTCTCCTTAAATTATAAACATACCCAAACACAGGTGCACATGTGTGCATGAACACATAAGCACAAGCACACACACATACAGATGCAGTTAAGTTTCACCTTACTCATCTACTAAATCTATGGCCAGTAATTCACCTACTTTATTTCCCTCTGTTGCAGCCCCGCCCCCTGGATTTTAGTAAAGGGATTTGTTCTGTGAAGTTTAGATTTGGTCAAGGTGCTGCACTTGAGGATCTGGAGGGCCACGTGTGGCCTTGAGGCTGCAGGTCCCCCACCCCTGAATGGCTGATATGTTTTACCAGTTGTGAATGCAGAAATTAATGTTATTTTGAGATTACATAAAATAAAATTTGACTTAAAAGGTCAAATAAGTAGTGAATGAGTTGTTATTCGAAGGAATATTAGGAGGTAAGGGTATTCCAGAGAGGAAAAAGCAGACGCCAAATTCCTGTAGCAGTGTCTACTGATTGTAGCCCCACAAAGGAGGTGAGAAGTGAGAAGGAGGGATAGAGTGGAAGGGGAACCTACCATCCGACAGGATAAAGCTTTTATTTTATCTCTGGTCTCCAGTAGTATAGATAAGTGCTGTTAAAAGTGCTCAGGCCATCCTCACCTCCTTCTGTGTGGAAGGGATTCACAGGAAAGGTCTCTGAGTCCTACAACTATACTTTTCACTTCAGTGATGCATGTCCTCAAACTTCATGTAGAATTCTAGCTGTTTTTGAACATGGACTTAAAAGAGATGTTTGCCAACATTGAAATAATGGCAAAAGTCTATTGGTTAAGGGAGCTCGGAAACAGAGCTACAGAATAGAAGTATTAATAGGATTTACTTCCAACCTAAAAACAGATGGGGAAATAAACAAACAAAAACCTGTTGCCATTGACTCAAAGACTTTTGAAATGGAGTTGACTATCTCAGAATAATTATCCATTAGTGTAATTTCAACAACTGAGAGAAATACCAGGGTATATGATAATTTCATGAGAGATATTTTATATGATTTTATGTATGGTCATGAAAGAGGAAATATTAATACCACAGATGAAAATCAAACCAGATAAATTCCAAGGTTATCAACTTCTTTGAGTCTATGAATCTACCTTCTATTGACATCCTATGTCAATTCTTGACTGCTTAAAATCACTATCTTTCTTTGCTAGCAGCTTAGATGATTATTTTGAATCAGCTGGATGTTACTCTTTTGCTTTTTTATAAAAAAATGTAAAATATGGTTTTGATTTGTAAATGCATTCAGAGTCACAGCAATGGGCACTGAAATTATTATTTTTTAAATGAAATAAAAATAGAGCTGACAGCTAAAGAACTTTCACAGCAGTTATTATTATGTGTTATTATTAGCAGCAGCATGTGGTGACATTTTAGGCTTTAAATCCACAGAAATATATCCTAGATCATGTATATTCCAGATGCTAGGGGGAAGAGAACAGAAATGCTGCTGTCTGGCTTAACATGAGAATTTTTTAAAAGTGCAATGAGAAGTCTGTTAATTTTGTACTAGATAGTGAAGACGGATTTATCCCCGTCCTTAGGGGTTAAATGGTTAACACGAGGACTTTTCTACAAATATAGTTATCTGCCACCAAGAATATTGCTCAGAATTCCCTAAGGACTATATCTGACTCTTTAAGCTGTTTGAAATCTGTCACATTATTAGTGACTTAACAGCAGAATATCTTATTTCATGGAATTAAGTCAGTCTGGATCTTCTAAAACACAGCTGAGTGGAATGCAACCCTGTGTACTGTGGCTTATCCCCAACCAGAAGAAGCTCCTCTGTACATATAAATAAATGTCTAGACATTATTGAGGGGAATTTCTGGTTTTGGTACTCAAATTTCCCTTAGCAGAAATTGGACATTGACTTTCTATATGTGGAATCAAGGCAGCATAATTTACTCATTAGAAATATGGATTCCGAATCAAATGGAGCTGCATTTGAAAATACACAGCTCTGGTCCTCACTAGGTCTGTGCTCCTGGGAAGTATCTTAATCAGTCTAACCCTTCCTTTCCTCATTTGTAAAATGTGATAATAGTAATCCCTATCTCATACAGAAGTTGTAAAGATTTGATTGTATCGTGTCAAATCAAGCCCTTAGATCCACTGTCTGGCAAGGCCCCTAACTAGTAAATCACAAAACTGAAACTCACACTATCTTGGATTCTACATTACAGAGAACAGCTCATACTCTAGGAAGGACATACCTACCTGAATTTGAACCCTACCTCCTCCACCAGTAACTAACTTGGTGAATAAGGCATGCCCTTAGCATTGTCACGAACCTAGAACACTTCAATCTATTATTTATTTATTTGTATTAAAGAAATGTTAGTCTAGCAGTACTATTCAGGATGGATTAGGAAAGGAAATTAGAATAAAAGAAAATTAACTTCATGAGAGAAGAATTTTGTTTGGCTAGAAAGGAAATTCCCCCAGTTACTTAAACAATTGGATCGTTACATTTTGCACAAAATGAAGATTTGAACATAGGTAGTTGAAGGGTATATAGTGCATCTATGATGTAATCAGGAGCTTAGGGTCCTTCTGTGATCTTTCAACCATCCCTACTATTTACTTGTGCCCCCTAGTGTGGCTGCTTCACCTTTCTGTTCAGATGCCAGGCCTGGAGTAATAGAAAGACAAAAGAAAAAAGCACATGCTGCAACTGACATGCATTTAAATTTTCCTTCACCTCTCATTGGTCAAAATCATGTCAATCACCCCTTATCTGTCAGGAGGCTGGGAAACGAAGTTTTAGTGCTTAATGTACAATGTTGCCCCAACCAATCAGATTTTTGTTGTTGATATGGACAATATGGAAGAGGAAACAATTATAAATTAGAAAAATATCTAGTATTCTCAGAAAAATGAGTTTGGTGCTAAACTGCCTACTTCCATACACATTATCATGTTTCAGCCTCAGAAAAGAAAAGCAAAACAAACCTCTAGTAGCCATAAATTTTAACCCCATTTTCAGAATGTGGTCATGAAGTGTCGTATGTTCCAATGCCGGGAGTAGAGTCAATGCTTGTTGGGCTCCAAGGCCTGTGATCTCTGCACTGTACCCACCACATTGTCTATTGTCTCCCTTGCAGTGCTGTCTCTGATCTGGTAGCAGATCATTAAATGGCTGCACTTAATCCTCAACCTTACTATCTTCGAAATGACAGATAAATGGTTACCTGTGGTTCTGCTGCTGAACTTAAATATAGTTGTGTGTACACCATCAAAGGCGGTTATGTCATGCGGCAGGGTTATTCAATGACCAGAGCGCTGAACTGAAATGCAGGAAACCGAGGGGCTTATACTTCTTTCTTCTCTTCCAGTTAACTTCTCTGGTCCTGAACTGTCCTCATTTGTGAAACGGAAAAGGTAGCTTGACCCTCCTATCTGACCCTGTTCTTGTAAGGATAAAATTAGAAAAGAGATGTGAGAGTACTATTTGGAAGTGTAAGGGCTTGCTATACAAATACGAGAAATTATTATTATCGATCCCGTAGCCCGAAGAGGCAATCTACTTGATACTCTATCAGAAGCTTAATTGAGCAGTTTCAGTGCAACCATCTAAAAGTTGACAGCAGCCAAAGACTGATACTCCTCTTTGTCAAAGTGCAGGATCTAGGCAAACACATTCTCTCCTCTCTGGTGCATGCCCATGAGGATGGGTCCACTCAACACCTTCAGGAAATAAACGTAAAAATCAGTCTAAAAAGTGAAACAAGTTATTAACTCTTCACAGACATTACTCGTTGAAGATTCTTTGTATAAAAATAATCACCTTTTTTATGTTTCACCTATGAGAAAAAAAATATATCATTTAATTTATTAGGCCCCAAATTATTTATTAAGTGATTCCTATGTCTCATACATTGTGATAGTGTCTGGAAATAAAGCAAGAAACAAGAAAAATATGATTCTTACATTCATGGATTTTCTAATCTATCATAGAAAAATAACATTAAACAGTTAATTAAACATGTCATGTTTCATTAGGTAACTAAGTATGTCACAAATCAATAAAAAATGATGTAAGGAGGCAGAAGAAATAGAAGCACAGTGGAAACTTTCTATATAGATGCATATGCATGTTCACACACAGATACACATGTGTAATTTTTCACAATCATGAGTTATGTGGCTTAAAAATCTTAAATTTATAAATCCATGAATTCAATTTTAATATATATAATTTTACTCTCAAATTTAGAAAAGTCTGCATAAAAAATTAACTGACCAATTTGGATGTTTAATGAGTTTATAAAAACAATAGTGAATAAATTCACAAAATTATTATAATACAAAAAATAAGCTTTATGTTACATTATGTCTGTACTTATTAATATTAATCAGAATTTAATAAAATCCACACATCTCAAGGTATGATAAGGAATGATAAATATATGAATGGGCCTCAGCTTATGATATTTCAACACAATTTTTCAACTCTGCATTGGAGGGAAAGCAATATGCACACAGTAGGCTCTTTGACTTACTATGGGGTTATGTCTTGACAAAACAGTCAAAAGTACGTGTTTGACTTAGGGTATTTTTAACTTAGGATGGTTTGATTAGAGCATAACCCTGTGGTAAGCCAAGGAACAATGGTATGCATTTATTTCTCATATATATCAAACTCAGGTGATAGATGGACAAAGATGAGCATGAAGTCAGGTCATCAGAGAGAAAGAGAGGCCTGATTTTCTTGTGGTCAGTTCCTTTTGAATTGAACTCTCACGTCAGCTAGTAACTCTTTTCCTCTATAAAATATTTCAGCTCTGAAGGAAAAGCATCTGAATCAATGTCATAAAATGAAGATGCCACTTTTATTTGACAAAAATAGCCATTGATAAATATTCTCAAATGAATTTTTATCTAGATAATAGTTTAGTAGTCATACATATGTCTGACAAATATCAATCCATATATGTATTATGCATGTATCTTTCTCTCAGTATAGACCCAATACTAGAATGTTACTAAAATCTTGAAATTTTAAAATATAGAAGTTTTATTTCAAGATATCATGCAATAAGGTATAAGAAAGCATGACTATAAAGAGAAGACCCGATAGTGATCCTTGTATTCAACTCAGATATACCAAGGATGACCTCAGCCCTGTGACCACACCCATGCTGAAAGTGTGAGTTTCTGATCTCAGTTTGAGCACTGGATCTGCAAATGGCATTGAGGGCATTAAGACCTTCATGCTGACTCCTGATGTTGAACCATGCCAATTATATGATGTTCTGAATGAATATTCTATTGTATGAAATAATTTTTAGTCAATTGATTATTTATCAAGCTGAAAATTTCATCAAATGGTGTGAGACAAGGTTCAGCAAGCTATATCCCAAGGGCCAAATCTGGCCCATTACTTATTTTTGTAAGTAAAGTTTTATTGAAACACAGATATGTTCATTTGTTTATGGCTTCTTTCATTCTGCAATAGCAGTTTTAATATTTATGACAAAGACCCTCTGACTTACAAAACTTATTTACTATCTGTTCTTTTATAGAAAAAGTTTGCTGATTCATGATGCAAGATATGTACCTTGGGCTCAACAAAACAGGTATGTTACATTGGTGGCTGTGATCTCTAGTAAATAAAGCATGGGCCTTGGAATCACACAGTCCCATGTTTGGATCTATGAACTGCTGTTTACAATTTGTGCCATCTTTATTAAGTTATTTAACATCTGTAAGTTTTGTTTCCTCCTATGAAAAATGGGCTAATGACACTTATCTCACAGAGGTGTTGTGAGGATTATATAAAACCATATAAGCACAGTGTTTATCATAGGCAATAATATAATTTTTCCTTTTATTATGCAGTGTAAAGGCAATGACTACCTTCAGAATATTAAGGACACAAGGTTGAAAACAAAGCTTGGGGTTGAGGTCAGACTTAGGTGATTGTTTAGGTGCGTCACCAAAATTGAGTCTGGATGGAGACAAAACAGATCTCTTGGTCTTTTGACATCATGATCCAGCCTCAGCATCTCAGAAAAAGGATAAACCAAGCCCAGGAGTCTACTTGCTCATTGGATATGTCTGTGCTATCTTTAGTTGGATTAATCAGGAAGGAAGGAACTTCCCTCTTTCTATTTCATTATCAGATTAGAAGCAGAGAAATTTATAATGTACAACTTCCTGATAAAATAGGAGTATTTTCTTCTCTTTAAAAGATTGAATCACATATGCTCATTATCATATCAATGTCTAGAATAGTAAGAACATAAGGAATATTCACTTTCTTTTTATAGTGCATGATCAATCTGATTATGTTTGCTTTATATACCAACCAGGGTAAAAGCATTAAAAACTAATTTAGCTGTGGTCACAGTATTAATTTAAGAAAAGATGAATAAAAGTCCAACTTATCTTTGATGTGTAGATCTTGCTTCCATCTCTCCTCTATTCATATGTCCATATTCCATGGTGGATTTCTTCATGTTTATATACAAATTCTGCTTTTCTCAAATAAAAGAAAACCTCAAGTTTCCTTGAAGTATTCTTTCATTTAAATAATCCTAGAGATGCTTCTTGATGATGTACCAAGTCTCCTACAACAGGCAATAATAGTTCAATTCTTTCTTCTTTGCCCAGTTATAAGATATAAAAATTATATATACAATTTTTACAATCCCAGTATCTGATTCTGATGTCAAAAGTATGTTTTGATAGTGATTAACTTCATTGATTGCTCCTTAGAGATCACCATTTGACATTGCAATCAATAGCACAGGAATTCTCAGGAATCCTGCCAAGGCTCTGTTGGTTGATCATGTAATAGGAGACCATTGTTTTATAGTAATAGTCACAAAATATGTTAACAATTACATATTACCTTGTAGAAAATTTGTTAGCACCAATACAGGTATATGAAAGAAGACTAAGATGAGTATGGATGCTGGTATTAGTATTTACTAAATTATTTTGTTCACAGGGTATTTGTATCTGTTTTTACCATCTTCTATTTTTCTAAAGTCAAGGACACCAAGAACAATCTCATAACCTTATGATAATCCTGAGCACCAGATGCCTAGTGCTGATGGACATGGTCACTGTTGCCTTTGCCATTATAACTGGGAGTGTGATGAATATGCAGGCCTATTGGCAAAAGGCTTTGAATCTGCTTGAGTCTTTATACGATGCAAAGAAGCATCTGCTTGTCTTAGTCACCCAAACAAATTCCAGAAATGAAAGGTGAAAATATCCAAAAGCTGTCGGATTTTGCTTTTCTAAAATTTACCAATGTTGCATGTCAAATATATTTAATAGTAATTGCTTCTGAGGAAAATGACAGAAAAAAAGAAACAAGCACAATGGCAAAAATTAATTATATAAAAAAGATATTCAGCTGAAAATAACTTGTTTTTCCTTTTTCTACATAAGGAAAAGTTTCATATACCTGGTTTATTTGTAGCTATTTATTTAATTAATTTCTTAAAGAAAATTTCTGCACCTTTAATTGCATAGGCCATACACTGTATTTTAACCATGATGATTAAAACAAATGATACCTCAGACTGTTCTTTTCACACACAGACATTCCAACCCTCTCTTTCAAATAAATATGCCAACTCTACTATCTTGTATTCTTTTTCTCTCCCTCCCTCTGTCTCTCTCTCTCTCTCCCTCTCTCATCTAGATTCTGTTTTTTATCTGTATGAAGACACATAGAGTTCAATTGATGATGTTTTGACAAGCTTAATCACAGCCTTTAAATACTGAAAGGACTATTAATTTTAAGAGGAATTAAACTTGGTCAATATGGCCATTAATGAAAAGACTATGGATAACTATGGTTTATCCAATTTTATGAAATATTCAATGCTGGACCATTTAGTTATTACCTGGGTAGAATCAAGTGATGAGTCTTATTTGGCAGTAATATTTCCACTGAAAGAAATAATCATTACTATTCTGCATTGTCCTAGAAAGAACTTAATCCCAGGCAGGAAGAAACAGAAAGAAGTGACCATAGGAACAGATATTTCCATCCTTATCTATTGCCTAGAGAATTGAACCTGGAATCTGTAACATGAATAAGCCTCGAATGGTTCTGGATGTAGGGATGAGCCATCCTTGAAGATGTATATAGACATATAGGCTACCGTAGCTATACATAAAAGAAGCATCTATCTGAAGATGGGGGGAAGGTGAGTCAAGAAATCTTCCCAGAGGAAATAATGTCTAAACTTGTCTTTAAATGATTTAAAGACAATGTGTGTGAAGGGACTTCCAGGAAGAAGGATAACATGCATAAATGGCGACTAAAATACAGTTTTCTCCATGGAGAGTAATGAGACATAGATTGGAGAGATAAACTGGAGTCAGATAATAAGTGGCTAGAATAGGTAAGCTATATTATAGAGTTTGGATTTTATCTAGGAGAAACGGAAAGCCCTTTTAGGATTTCAAGCAGGGCAGTGAAATAATCAGACAGACATTTTAAAAGTTCCCTGAGGCTATATTTTAGAGAATGGATTAGAAAAGGGCAAAAGTGGAAATAGGAAGACCACTTAGAAGGTTGTGTTAGGAATCTTTGTGGACAATGCAAGACCTCTTTGTCAACCAATTTTCCAATCATGTACATTCCAAATCCCTGAATATCCAGCCTAACCTTAGCCATCTAAATAAACCCTTGTAGACCTATGTCTTTGGTCATCTTTACTTGCAGGTAAAAATGAACGACTAGGTAGTCTGCTTAAAGTTCTGCCTCTTTGGAATGTTTTCATTCTCCATTATCCTCCTGGGCTATCCCAGACTGAGGCTGCTATGCTGCAGCTGTGCAGGGTTCCAGCATATCATGAAGTTTCATCTGTAAATTGAGCCCAATATATTTCTTTCTTAGTCAACTGGACATAAGAAACTCCTGAGAAGGCTATAAGTAGAAATTGAGAGAAAAGAGGCAGTATAGCAGTGGTAGATGCCATGCAAATCTGATCCATTGACTCCTGCAGTTTACTTGTGCCTTCAGAGCTAGCTGGCCCCAGAACTCTAACATATCTTTTCCAGTTATTGGTGTAGTTATTTGCATGCCCAAGTTCGTGCTTTGGGTGGGAGGATGTTCAGACAGCACCCAGGCCTTAATGGACAGTTCAGATCACATCATAATTTGTGGCTTGTGATCATTCAGTTTCCACTAGTGCACAGCAGTGAGCCAAAAGTTATTTCCCAAAAGATCATTATCTATAGAGGATGGTATAGTTTTTATTTTTTTTTCCAATTTCTAAATTTCTGCACTATGATTCACCTATAGAGGATTGCAAAAGACTCTGAACACTATTCTCTATCTACTATAAACATTTCCAGAAGTATCAAATTTCCTGACCATGTGATAGAACAACTTGTATAGTGGCAAGAACTCTCTTTAGATCTTTCTCTTATTTTGAGCCCTCCTCACAGCTAGAAATCTTTTAGATTACTTGATAAATATATCAGAATAGCATAACCAAATGAGATATTACTTGTTCCCATAAGCTAAAGAAGCTAATAGGTATTGCTCTTTTTTCATAGTAGTCAGAGGGTACAAACACATCAACTTGACCTTGAAATTGAAACGGATATTTTACCATACCAAACCACTAGATCCCTAGAAATTTCTCTGTCTGCTAAGTGCCACCACTTGACCATGTCACACTAGGATCCTATCATCTGCATTGAACTCAGAGAGCTTGTTCTGAGAATAGCATTCTCACTGTTGTTCCTGCCTACAGAAAACAGGCACTATAGAACTTTTCAAGGATACTGTACTCTTTTATAAACATATTTCTCAAGCTTTTAATAGAATGAGTTGGAGAATAGGTGAACAAGTCTTACATAATGAATCTAGCAATCAGACCTCACTAACTGTTTGAATATCCATACACTTAAAGTCTTACACCTCAATCTCATTCAGTTCAGGCCACCTTTGGGTCCAGCTTTCAGTTAGCAACTGAGAAAACTATCAGAACCACTCTCAAGCATGCAAGCTAACTTAAATTAGTTAGATCACTGAATTCAGAAAACCCCGTGCCCGGTACTAATATGAGTAAATTCAACATGATCCAAAAAACATTTCTTCCACCTTGATCCAACATGTTAGAAGCCAGGTTTCTTGTACAAATTGGAAAAATTTTATAAGACTTTGCTACCTGATATTTTCTCATAGGTTACTATTTGTATCTCACCATAGACATTCTGCCAGGACTTGAGTCTGTTTGTAGGTGTAGAAGCAATGAGAAGTATTGGGGTTAAGTCTCAATAGGTATCAACATTCTTTAGCAATGCATTATCTCATGAAAACCATTACAATTTCCTCAGTTAAAAAGAGTCCAAACTCTTCCATAAAGGGAGAATGGGTTGCTTCTATTGACAGAGGAATTTGGCAAAATTTAGGCATTAAATGTCTGTAGTTTACTTGAAATCTACCTATGTGACCCCTTCCCATATTTCATGGTCCCAGTCTTTTCCAATCAATATTTTGGCATAACAGATACTGTGAGGTTGTAAGTTCAATTTGTATTGTAATTTAACGACTTTGGTTTTGGTTTCCACTTATGTCTACCCTGAGAAGACAGAAAATAAGCATTCTTTTAGGTCATAGAAGCTAATTATTTATCTGAACTTCAAACTGGGATGAAGTGATCATTTTCTTCTTCAAGGCCTCCAGTGCAATTAGAGGCAACCAACACCCTATACTCATTGTTTCTAATAAAATGCTTGATGGTGGCAACTGCTTGGTCATGAAAATTGTTGCCTTTCATAAATATTTGATTGAAGCTGACTACAAGGAAGACATAAGTAATTGTTTTACCACTGAATGCTGTGTACTACCAGTGTCCCTTTTTCTACAGGCAATGGAATCATTAATGCCTTTTAAGTCTAATCAGAACAAAAATAAATTCCAGGTTTCCATCTTTATTGTTTTGTTACCCTAGAACCACTTCCAATGACTATATAAGGTCAGGGTTCAATCAGAGAATGAACACCCTTTATGAATATAATGGAATAAAGGATTTATTATACAAATAAGTCATTATACGACTGTGGGGAAAAAATTGAAGAAGAACCTGAAAAGATGAATTAGAGAATCAGAGAAAAGTCACTAGCCTTTCACAGCCTTTGTGAAGCACGAGGCATTTGGAAAAATTAGAGCATGCCAGAGAATCTGGGAAAGATTTAATTCAGCTGCCAGCGTGTCCACAAACTAGGGCGAGTGGAGAAGTCTATGAAGGCTATTGATCTGTGTTTGGTGGTAAGTGGATAGTGGGAAATGTGGTTTCAGCGTACAGTACAATGGATAGCTGTAAGATATTATGCTGGAAAGATAACTTACAGTCAGATTATACATGGGAAAATATATATCTTAGTGCAGGCTGCTATAACATAATATTTTGATTGAGTGGCTTAAACAAAAGACATTCATTTCTCAAAGTTTTGGAGGCTGGGAAGTCAAGATCAACGTTTTGACACATTTGATTCCTAGTAAGAGCTTGCAGATGCCTACCTTTTTTACTGTGTCCTTACATGACAGAGAGAGACAGAGACAGAGACAGAAACAGAGACAGCTCTGGTGTCTCTTCCTTTTCTTACAAGGACTAATTCTATTATGAGAGTTCCAGCCTCACCACCTCATCTAAACCTAATTGCCTCCTAACGGCTCAACCTCCTAATACCATCACTATGGGGGTTAGGGTTTCAACATGGGAATGAGAAGGAGTGCAAACATTCAATCTCTGACAATATGTAAATTATATTAGGGAGCTGGGTGCTGTCACTCAAGCCTGTAATCCTAGCGCTCTGGGAGGCCAAGACAGAAAGATTGCTTGAGGCCAGGAGTTTGAGCAAGAGCCAGACCTGGTCTCTACAAAAATTAGAAAAATTAGCCAAGCAGGGTGGCTCACATCTGTAGTTCTAGCCACTTGGGAGGCTAAGGAAGGAGGATATCTTGAGCCTATGAGGTTGAGGTTGCAGTGAGCTACGATGAGACCATTGTACTCTAGCCTGGGTGACAAACCATGTCTCAAAAAAAAAAAAAAATCTATTAGGAAGTTTGGGTTCTGCCTAAAGGAAGTGTGGATTTATTTTTATCATTTCCAACAAACAAGTAATATAATCAGATTTACATTTTTAAAAGCTCACACAGGCTATATTTTATAGAATGGGAGTTAAAAACAAGGCAAAATGGAAGATAGAAAGAGCTGTTAATTTTGGGACAGTAATTCATGTGGGAAATGCAGGTGATAAAGACTAGGGTAATGGCTGTGAAGAGAGTAAAATTGTAACAATTTTAGAGATATTAGGGAGGTCAACTCAACAACAATTTGGTATAGTTTCCAGCTAGAGAAATTGAGAGTCTAATGTCTCATATTGAAATATGTGTTACATAGGTGGGAGCTGGGTTGTTCTGCTAAAGGAAAATCTGTATCTTCTTTTCTGTTCACATTGCATGTGAAGTTTTTACAGGCATCTGCATTGAGATGCTGAGTACGTAACTGGACATTTAGATCTGAAAATATATGGAAAAAGAATTCATTATTATTCAATTTTCATAACACCCATGCTTGAAACACAGACATCAACAACTGGGTTTTAAATTTTATTGTATAGTGTATTGCTTATTTAAGCCTTCACTTAAATTATATTTAAAATAGATCTAAAGAAGAGACAGTATGTTATACTGGGAATATTGGCCAATATTGTTATATAGCTATATTGGCCATCTGGAAATATGAAATTAATTTTTAGTATTGAGATTTGATCTAACAGTTCTTCAGCATATAAAATGTTCTAGACTTTGCCAGCTTTATTATATTTCTTTTTTATGTGAATCCTGTTAGTTGGTGGATTACACAATATAAGCTAGTTTATGTTGCAGGAAAAAAACCCTAGTTTCTGCATCTTAAAACAACAACAAAAAAAGTTTTATTTCCATCTCAAATTCCAGGTCATGTTAGGCCTACAGAATAGCCATCATCCAAATGTTGCCAGTTGTTGAGTCAGAGAAAAAGAAAACTCAGGCAAGGCACTTGACTGGCTTTCAAACCTTGTTTCTGGAAGTGAAACATGTCACTTATGTTCCCACATGTTGCCCAAAGGATATGGCTACAGTTAACTTCTAAGTGGACTGAGGAGTATATTCCTATCAAGTGACTAGAAGGAAGTGGGCCAGAAATATTTGGGCAGCAATACTAATGGCTATCATCATTTTATAAGTGTAGGAAAACTATCACATATTATATAGCCTAACAAAATCTAATTGAATTTAGCAGAGACAAAACTTAAACTCACTTATCCAATTTGCCCTGCCAAGGTCCTGGCAGAAGTACCTAGGCAGTTTAGGGTATTGGGTTCCTCATGTCAAAGGAATTTGAGGTTATCCCTTCCAATTTAAGCATCTATAATTCCACAATTGTTTTTGTACAGCCTAAACGTCCATGAAAGTAAGGCAACAATATTTATAGTCCATTTAGCTTCAACTATAGGCCCAGCCTAGAGGAAAAATTTGGAATTATCTTTTTTTACTTAGGAAAGTTTTAAGAAGAGAGATGACCAATATTTTTTAATTGTCAGTACATTATCAGACTATTTGAAGGAAGTGAGGGCTGCTATGTAATTAGGATAAGATCCTCCCATTTTATTGTTCATAGGAAAAAAAATGTTCTACCCTTAAAAATGAAAGTCTGAACTTTTATTAAAATAATATAGGTTTTCCTTGAAAAGCTGAAAATTTGCTTGTATATATTATATTTAGAAACACAAATGCCAAGTACTTATTAAGGAATATTATTTGGTATGCTGGTGACTATATGTTCCTTTAGAAACTCAGGTCTTACATAATGTGAATAAATAAACTGAGTTGAAAATCAAGATTCTAAAACAAAAATAAAATAACCACCAACATGTGTTTTCGTCCTTGGTGTCTATCCTCACCCCCAAAGGAGACTTTTGCAGTATCTAATATTCCTAAAATTTAATAATTTTATGCCCAGTTTAGGATGAATCTGCTTATATGATTTTATTTGGAATGGGTTAGTGATTTTGACAGGCCTGTACTGTGGCTCAGTGGTCAATGAGGATAGAATATATATTTAGCTTTATTAAATGAAATAGCAAACTATCACTCACAATCAAGGTTGATGTTTGCACTAATAGAAATCTACCCAGTCAGATTATCAGAAGTAATTTTATAAAATATTTATCTCTTGGAGACAGGGTCTTAAGAAACATACTGCTTGTTTAGGAAGATATTTTTTTTCACCAGTCTAATGGAGACAGTATTAAATATATTGCTGGAAATAGGTCTAAAATCACTAGGGATAATTTTCTTAAAGATGGAAAAAGAAGTAGGAGAGGAAAATGTTGGCTGCCAAGTAGTAGCCAGAAGGACCTCTTCACAAATCAACTTGAGAAGACTAGAACATCATGGAAATTTTATTAGAAAGCGAATGCCTTTAAAGTATAAGTAGGAATGGAATCAATTGAGCAAAACTCTTTGTTAGTGTTATTATAACTTTAATCTTGTCCCTATAGAAGTAAGGTATGAAAAATATCAATTATATATTTAATAATATAAAAATCTCACCAACATAACTTACTCTTTAGATTTTATAAAAAGAGCATTTGAAAGAGGACTTCTTTTAGAAATAAGTACAAATACAAACAGTAATACAAATTTTAAAATCTTCTACTAAGAAAACAATAAAGCATTTCAAATTGCTGACCCAGTTATAAGAATGCATCATTAAAATAAAACTTAAAATACGAAAGAATAGCTAAAAGAATGAGATGAACTCTACGTGGAATGAAATATAAAACATTTAATTTAATGTCTAATTCTTTTAAAAACATTCACAGAGGGATAAACTGAAATAAACTGGAAATATCAGGAGAACAATAAGAGAATGCAAAAACAACTAAACAAAGACTTGGCAGGATGGAAAATGAAGAACTCATAACTACACACAGTGGACTTCATTGCTCGCTACCCTCAGATTGCTTTTGACACCCCTATGGAATAGCAAATATAAAGCCAGACAGATGTGGCACTTTCAATGGATACTGAATTAAAAATTCTACAGTGGTAAATTCTTCCAGGTGGCTAAAAGGAAAAGGTCTGATATTTTGATCAAATAAAGAAGCAGTACAGAAAGATTTAGCATGAGATTTTATAAACAGAATGACTGTAAAACAAAATATGTCCACTGACATCATCACTGTTTCAAAGTATGCTGGATAAGTTGGTATAATTTACTAGTGTCTTTATACTTTCTAAAAGTGCATGTAATATTGTGGGAAAATTAAATATCTCAAAATCAGTAAATGTCATTTCCTAATGAAAAATATACTTTGATAAAGACAAACATAAAATTAAATTATATTTTCAATTCACTCTGAAAAAAATGAGAGTGCAGGATATTTAAATCATAGTATACATAAAAGCATGTACCCTACTTTAATGTATAAAATGTGTTTTGTAAATAAATGAAATAAATGGTATAAAATAATTTTAAAAGTAATGGGATATTGACATCACTCATAAAATCATTCTATTTAGAATAAAAAATAGTTATATGAACTTAATATGTGCCAGAATTTCAGAAATATTACCTCATTTTATCCTGCAAACTCTTTGAGGTAGCTATATTTTAGGCAAATTCAGGTTCACAGAAATTAAGAGATATATCAGGGATTCATATTCTGAAATACTGAATGTAAATTAAGTGGTCAAATTGCAGCATCACAGCTCTCTTTCCATGAAAGTCTTGTTTAAAGAGAGAATAAAATGTTTGAATACAATGCAGTTTGTTTTCTTAAATCATGAACTGTCTTTTCAATTATTTTTTCAATAGAAATCTCATATATAAAAAATAAAATCTGAGTTACAATATATTATGTTTCACTTCATATGGATGAGAAAGTAAGTGGCTATAGTAGGAAATTAAACTATAGAAAAGTTAAATAATTTAATCTATTTCCATATCTATTAAGGTAGTATTCATGTCCTAAACTTTCTGTATTAGTTCTGGCATATTGGTCCAAAGTAAAAGAGTTTATGCTATTAAAATATTTACACCTATTCCTTTGGTCTGATGTCACTAACAACATTTCACATTTATTTTTCCAACGGGGCATATATATCATTTTATACTGAAAACCCATCATAGTATTAATCACAGTTTGAGGACAATTCAAGATCAATATGCAAAATTAAAGAAGTCTAGGTCCAATTACTAGACCAATATCAGACCTGAATGGAGATCAAGAAGACTAGAACCTCTTAGTTTGGATCAGATAAGAGGAAAATCTCATACTGACATTTGGAAGTCAACAAGTGTGATCAGAGAAAAGATATACTAAGGTCAAATTCACTGATTAGAAATCATTGCCTTGGAGGAGAATTTCTATGGAGGCTGAATAGCTATTTTTTTTCCCTCTACTGCCTAACACAAGCTCACCTGACACATAGTGTAACCTCTTTTATACCTATTTTAACTACTTAAGCAGGTAACTATGGAAGTTTGGAAGAGGGTAAGGTAGAAGTTATATAATGACAGACCTTTTGAAACATTGCATAAAATGATGGATTAGCCAGTAAATGACTTGACTGGAAGGTTATTATGGTTTTTGATTTTAGCAAATTCCAAGTTTTGAGTTTTTAACTCATGAATTCACTCCAGACACAATAGAAACATGACAAGGTGACATGGTCACCATGGTCAGAATCCAGCTTTGCATCTATGGCTCTTTCCATCTCTTCTTTGTGTTTGATCTCAACCACAGGATATCTTACTGGCTTCCAACTTACTTGTTCTCCAAGGTGCCTTCACTTACCTGTTTCTCCAAGTTCCATAATCAGCTTCATCTCCAGATTATTTCTTACTCTTCTGTTTGTTCTGCTCTGTAACAATAAACCATTAATTCAAATTTTCTTATAGACTTTTAGGTTGTTTCTCATGAATCATATCCATTGAGTGTGGCCAGGTCACACTCCTGGAAACTCTTTGGCACCTTGGAAGGTCCAATGTTGATGAATTTCTGTAATTATTTTGGAGAATATTTCATTCTTTCATCAGAGATAAATTCTCTATGTAATTTATTAAATGGTATAATGGAAAAAGCCTGATTAAAGATGGAAAAATGAGGGAAAGGAGAGAATGAGTGAGAGATGACAGTGGATAGGTTGACTTGGTAAATTACAGAAAATTTTCCAAATGAAGGAAGACTGAAGGAAAAATAATTTGTCAGAAAAAATAAGATTTGTACATATAGTTATTTAAAAATCATTTAGTCAGTGAGTACCAAATATAACTAGTTGGCATCTCCTAGGTAATGTAACCATGCCATGAAGACAGCCTTCATAGCAAAGAGCCCCTTGTAAAAAGTTTCCCGTATTTTTCATTGTAGGTAAAAATTTCCAAGAGAAAAATGCTCAAGAAAGAAAATATCCATTTCTTGTTTCTTTTTGAGAGACTGTAGCTCTTATTACCATACACTCATGCAAAGTTTGTTTTTTATATTGAATTTTCATTTTCACCATGAATTAAGACAGGACATAAAGATAAATGGCTTCTATAGGAGTTCAATTAATTTTTTCTTCTGTGAACCTAACATCTTTTAAGTAACTCTCTATATAAGTGTATGTGTCTGTGTGTGTGTGTTTGTATATATGTGCATGTGTCTGTATGTATATGGAAAAATATTATGCATCTAGAAAGGTTGTTACCTGAAAACCTTAGTTTAGAATCTCTATGAAGATATTTAAAAATATTCAACTGTATCATGGCCTAGCATTCTTTAATAAATAAGCATGGCAAATAAATAAAAATCTCTCCTAAAAGCATCTCTCACAATGAAATAGCAAGATAAATTCTGACATGACAGCTAGGTTTGGATTCCTATGCTATGTTCATGGTCTATTCGTTATTCTAAGAAGCTTTCTCTAATCTCTTATTATTGTCCAAGGTGAGTGCACTGTCTGCCTGAACTCAACTCTCCAATATCCTGACAAAAGTAGTCTGCTTTGTTAATCATATTTTTTTCTTTTATTTGTAATGAAGCATACTAATTGCTCTTTAATGTTTCTCTGGATACAATTTGCATGTTTTCCTGCTAAATGACATTTTTTTATACTACTGGGAAGAGTTTTGTTTTCTCCTCTTTGGTACTCCATTGTCATCATGATTACTATGAATTCATTCTTATATTGCCTGGAAAAGAAGCAACAGTTTTACGTACTATAGCTTGTCCTCAATAAGTATCTTATGCCAGAATAAAAGATGAAAACTAATTAAAAATTTAATTGTGACTGAAACAAATGTAAGTACCACATTCAGCATAACTGAGGGTGTGGAAGGTCTGCCAAACATGTGGATTTAATTTTATCGATTCATGTATAAATATAAAATGAAAAGGATACAAATATACTAGATCAGTGTATCATCCTATGATTCCTTTATGTGATTATTAATCATATGCTATTATAATATTCCCTGGAATTCTATTTGTCCCCCTTTCTTACGTCTCCAATCTTTCCTTTAAAACAAGTATTTCCTTTATACCATTTATGTTATCAGTATAGCATAAGGTACTCTGAGGAGTATTTGAAAGGTAGAAGATTAATTCTTTAACTTTGAACATCTAAAAACCTCACTACCCTGTAGCAAATAGTCTTTTGTTGCCAATAAAACAATGAAAGCTTATAGAAACACAGGGAGTCTACCCCATAGTATAAAATAAGAAATGTCCTGAGTACAAGGAGATTCACCTGCACCACCTATACATGGGTCAATACAATATAGTAAAAAGAGCCTAGTCTAGAAGTTAGAGAATCTACTTTTTGCTATCTTCATGAAGTGAACAAATAATGAGTCTTGGTTACTCATTAGAAAAATAGGGATAACAATAACATGTGTCTATTTCAGCAAATTGTGATGAAGGCCAAATAGTGTAACAATATATATACAAGCTCTAAATCAACAGTGAAGATCTGTGAACATATAGATCATTATTAATTTTAATTCATTATGATATAATACACATAAATAAGTTAGCATACGGGCCGGGCGCGGTGGCTCACGCCTGTAATCCTAGCTCTCTGGGAGGCCGAGGTGGGCGGATCGTTTGAGCTCAGGAGTTCGAGACCAGCCTGAGCAAGAGCGAGACCCCATCTCTACTATAAATAGAAAGAAATTAATTGGCCAACTAATATATATATAGAAAAAATTAGCCGGGCATGGTGGCGCATGCCTGTAGTCCCAGCTACTTGGGAGGCTGAGGCAGCAAGATTGCTTGAGCCCAGGAGTTTGAGGTTGCTGTGAGCTAGGCTGACGCCACGGCACTCACTCTAGCCTTGGCAACAAAGTGAGACTCTGTCTCAAAAAAAAAAAAATAAGTTAACATAGAAACTGGCTCATTTTAAATA
>VSMD01092315.1:0-54984 GCA_008750895.1 Mirza zaza | reverse complement strand
GAGGTGGGCGGATCCTTTGAGCTCAGGAGTTCGAGACCAGCCTGAGCAAGAGCGAGACCCCATCTCTACTATAAACAGAAAGAAATTAATTGGCCAACTAATATATATAGAAAAAAATTAGCCGGGCATGGTGGCGCATGCCTGTAGTCCCAGTTGCTTGGGAGGCTGAGGCAGCAGGACTGCTTGAGCCCAGGAGTTTGAGGTTGCTGTGAGCTAGGCTGACGCCACGGCACTCACTCTAGCCTGGGCAATAAAGTGAGACTCTGTCTCAAAAAAAAAAAAAAAAAAAAAAAAGAATAATTGAAAACTGTAGATGATCCAAACTTTGTAAAAGTTTCTTCCCCATCCCCAAGTACACACAAGTACATTTACATTTGCCAGAGATTGCTATTTCTCCCAAGTCTCTATGCTCTACTTCTTCCTTTTGGTAATAGAGCCCCACCATTCAGTTTGGGTTACTTGCGTCCACTCCAAATCCATTTGTTGAAGTCCTAACTCCCAGTACCTCCGGGTGTGACCTTATTTGGAAATAGCATCACTGAAGATGTCATTAGCTCGGATGAGGTCATTAGGGTGGGCCCTTATCCAATATGACTGGTGTTCTTATAAAAAGAGGAAATATGGCCACTGAGACACACACAGGGAGAATGCCATGGGAAGCTAAAGGCAGAGATTGGAGTAATTTTTCTACAAGATAAAGAATGTCAAAGATTGCCAGAAAAATCCCAGAAGCCAGATGAGAAGCATGGAACAGATTCTCACTCTCAGTCCTCAAAGGGAAACAACCCTGCAGGCACCTTGATCTTGGACTTCTAGCCTCCAGAACTGTGAGACTATCAATTTCTGTTGTATAAGTCACTCAATTTGTGGTACTTCATTATAGCAGCCATAGCAAAAACACAACAAGCCAAAAACAAAAAACCCACTTATCTCTAACCCCCATTTTTGGTGGGGCATCTAGTTACCTGGTTAGAGACTCCACTTCCAACTTCCCTTGGAGCCTGGTCTGATCATGTGACTAGGTTTTGTCCAGTAGGATACGAGCAGGTGTGATGTGTGTCACTTCTGCCTCATGTCCTTAAAGAGCAAGTTGCTCATCCTCCAGCCCTCTCTATCCTCTTTCTCCTGGGTTGCAAAGCAGGAATGGCGGTAACTCAACCTTGAATACGCAGATGAGTGAAATACCCATTGCCCAAGTCCAGGGGGCGCCAAGCACAGAGAATGTGCTCGAACAGACCCTTGCCTTATGTAGTGCAGCAGCCCTGGGCTACTGTGCTCCAGGAAATGCCCTATTTCTTTTATATATCAATTTATTTACTTTTCACAACAAATCCTAAAGTAGATACTGTCATTATCATCATCATAAACTGAGGAAACTGAGACCCAGAGAGATTAAGTGTTCTTCCCACGGTCACCAGCTAGAAAACGGAAGAGCTGTAATTAGAACCTGGAAAGTCTGGTTCTAGGATCTGTGTGTTTAATCATTCCTCTTTCTACCTTTCGTAATGGATCATAACGCCTGAAAAAAATACCCCTAATATTGTTCGCGGTTAGACTTGTGAGGTGGAAGTACGGGTGCTTTGTATTTTTTCAGTACTTTCCACAATGTTGTAACTCTCTACAAAGAGAAAGCATTTTTTGAATAAGAAAAAGTAATACATTTATCAGCATTTTTAAAAAGAAGGACCCCTCTGCATTTCCCCTTTGCATTTGGATAGGTAAAAGTCAAGCATTTTTCCTCAAAGGATCTCATTCTGGTTTGACCCAACTGCACGGCCACCCAGCAAGCATTTGCTGAGAATGCTGTGCCACATATCGTGCTGTGTGTCTGGGAGAGAAAATTCCATCACTGTTGCTGCCTTCAGAGAGCTTACAGTCTAACAAACTTTGCTGCAGTGGGACAAGGGCCCTGGCCTGGTTCTCAGGCATCCTGTGGTATTCAACTGAAGTCCCAGTGCAGCGATGGGAATGTTTCTCAGTGCAAGAAGCAATGTCACTGCTGTTTTCCTAGAAGGCACATACTTACCTCAGACTTGTAAGACCCTAGAGCACAGAGAAGGGATGGAGGCAGGTAAGGAATAAACAGCGCTGGGTAGAGACGGATGTTGGCGGCACTGAGGGAGGTGTCGGGGAAGCTGACTGCTTGGAACAAGAATGAGAGACTATCACAATTGTCACACCCAGGTTCTAGACTATACTAGGAATAGAGAAATGTCCTAGGCAAGAATCAAGTATTCAAGACATCAGAATGCTTACAGAAGGAATGTCCGGCAAACCTTTGGTAACATTTTTTCTCTTCTACATTCTTCTAGAAAATTCCATGTAACTCGTTGCTATCACTTCATTCTGATAACTGCCAGGCAGAGTCATAGTTCTTTCGTAATTCCTGAGAAATCATTCATTTTGAAAATTTCCTTAGAGAAGTGGTTTAATTTCGTGGAACTTGTTTTCGAGCAGGGTCAAGGAGCAGTGATTGGGGTTGCTTTTCCAGTTATTGAGTTACTGATAGAGGCTCTGTCAAGGTCTGGTCACCCAGAGCTGGGACAGTTTAGCTGTCATTGACCAGGGACATATGAAGGGGGTTGAGCTTTGCTGACTCGTGGCAGACGGCCCTAAGTGAGATTTACACACAGTTGGTTTTCCTCACACAGATGTTTTCATTGCACAAATGTTTTTCATTGTAGATGTGTGTGTTTTGGACTATTGTCCAGAGCTAAACAGTCCCTGAAAAGAACTTTTGCTGCTAAAATGAACTTGCCAAGACATTATGGGTCACACTTGGCTCCAGAGGGAGAGGGAGAGGTGTGTGTGTGTGTGTGTGTGTGTGTGTGTATGTTGAGGTGTCAGGTGGTTTTAGGGCAGAGAACCGGGGAATTTGTACCTTGAATATAGCCATACATACGATAGTTCTTTTAAGCCCCTTTGGGGACGAGGCAGAGTCAGGACTAGCAAATGGCTGTGTAGACGCTATAGGCACCACTGTGCTTTCTCCATTTCTGAAGCAAACTGTGTGTTATTTACACTAATAAAGGAAGAATGCCCAAGGCCTTCTCCGCTTCCGTCTCTTCCCCTTGCTGTGTTTCCTCCCTTGGTGGAGCACGGGGGCAAGGCCATCACGTCCGCACCAAACTCGAGGTGAAGGGACGTTGTTCCTCCCCAGGGCGCTGCTGGCCGACAGGCTCCTGCGGGGCTGTTCCAGGCCTGAGGAGACACAGGTCACGGTCTGGGCGTGAGGCGACTGAAGGCAGGATGGACTCGCTCCCGAGCGCGGCCCTCAGGGCGGCCGTGGAGACTGGCTGACTCGGGTCCTTCCGCGCTGGAGCCTCCTCCGCCGCAGCGGCCGCCTCTGTGCCTCCGCCAACCCTCGGTACCTCGGTCCGGGTGGCCGCGGCTCACGGCTAACCGGTGATGATCTGGCCTGCCCCTGAGGGGGCCTGTCTAAACAGAGTCCAACAACGGCCTCGTAAATGAGCTTTCTTGAACAAAACCTGCTCCCACTGTGCCCAAGCCCGTGACCCTTGTCGCAGAAGCGCATAGCGTCAGTTGATAATCTATTTAAACCGAACCGGCCGCTCCTGGGCGGAGCTACCCAGGGCCGCGAACCCGCCTTCAGGCGAGCGTTGGCGGGTGAACTGGCCGCTCGCTAGGAGGCGACTGGGGGTCGCAGGGGGCCGAGCGGCCGCAGCCAGGGCGGGACAAGGGACAGCAACGGCAGCGCGGTGGCTGAGGGCCTCGCGGAGAGTTTCTCACTGAATCCTTACAACCCTTTCCGATAGGTATTTCGAACTCAATTATACAGTCGAGGAAAAGCACACTCAGCATTTATGAAGAGAAGGGATGATATATTATTATTTTAATACATCATATTATTGGGGAGTAGGGGATTTGTCATCAGTCTAGGAAGCACTGGAGGGGCTTCTGGAATTTTGGAGAAGCTGCTGCAGATTCAGGGTGATTACGGGGCAAAAGAATTAGGCGGTGACTCTGTCGGCTCCTTCATCCCTGGGTGCCCTTTTGAATGTTGCTGTAATTACTGGATTAACCGTGTCAGTGGGTGGGGGCCTTCATGCGTTGAACTTACTCATAGACTAAATAAACTCTTATAATGACTATTATAGGTCATTATTACAGAAACAGAGATACTCACTCAATGTCCAAATTCAATTTCCCACCCATGCCTAACTATAGATGGTTCATTCTCAATACCCATTTTACCTGAAATTCCATCCGCTGTTTTAAAAACGTAGAGTGAGAGGATGCTTTGTCTTTGACTTTAACAAGCACACACATATGAAAACACAACACAACACAACACAACACAACAAAACAGCTCTTTCTTTACATCTCGGCTCTAATTCACGCCACCCCCCCCCCTTTCCTGCACTTGAACTAGCCCCCACCCTGCCCCCTGTGGGGACCACAGTGAAGAGTCGTTTTTCCCACTGGAATGTGTCTCCATAGTACAGAGGAAGTATAAGCCTCCCATAACAATTCAAATAATAATGAATAATAAAGAAAATCCCTATTCTTTACTATCATAATGTCCACAATCCTAAAACAGACAAAATTGTATAAGGAAATAAAGAGAAAGCAAAAGACTTAGCAGGATTTCCTTCTGACTAACTAAAATCTGAATTGAAAGGAAACTCTTTGATTCTCTCCTTTTTCCAAGTTTGCATAAATTGAATTTTCTTGGAATTTACAAAGTTACTGTGTTTAAATAACTTGAAATCCCTCTTGGAAGTCATTTTCTTGCCAACTGTACTATGCTTTTAATTACTTTCCACGACTAGAAGTCTCAGCTCTGATGCTTTAATTGGGATTGCAAACAGTTTTTTTCCAAAAGTAGAGAAAGGATTCCAAGCAGATTCAGCCCACCTGAGTCTGTGGTTTAGCTGCGTTTATCCCACACACTCTGCGCAGCAAGGGCTAATTCTGGAGTGGGGCTACCTTTCTGTTCAGAACTTTTTATGCTCCTTTGTACTTGTTTTTTGAGGTGTTAAAAACTCTTTCATGGCTTGGGAGAAAACAAATCACTCTTCCCTCTTGTGGTGTATCCCCAGTCGTTTCAATTAGATCTGGCTGCTGTAGCAAGATACCACAGACTGGGTGGCTCACACGACAGAAATGTATTTCTCACCATTCTGGAGGCTGGAGGTTTGAGATCAGGGTGCCTCTGTGGCCGGGTTCTGGTCAGGGTTCTCTTCTAGGTTGAAGACCGCTGACTTCTCACTGCGTTCTCACACGGCAGCGTGGGTGAGGGAGCTCTCTGGGTCTGCTTTCAAAAGGGCGCTAATCCCTGTCATGGGGGCCGCACCCTCGTGACCTCGTCACCTCCCAGAGGCCCCACCTCCTAACACCATCACATTGGTAATAGGTTTCTACATGTGAAATTTGGGGGGACACAAACAATGATTAGTTTGCACCAATGATTAATTCTCACTGTGTCAATGGAAGCGAGACTGTTAGGTAAGTGACCATATTAGTGACTCCAGTGAAGCCAAAGCCTCTGTTCCTAACACCATCACATTGGTTTCTACATGTGAAATTTGGGGAGACACAAACAATGATTAGTTTGCACGAATGATTAATTCTCATTTCGTAAACGGAAGCAAGACCATTAGGTAAGTGACCATATTAGCAACTCCAGTGAAGCCAAAGTCACTATTCCAAGTCGTTTTGTTCTCTTTGATGGGTACCAGTCTGAAGCAAGCCCGCGCCTGGGGAAAAAATACTGGATAATCATTCCAAGTGACAGAATTTATCTCCTCTTGCCCTTCCTTCTCCCCTCGGCTATCCTGCCCCGCCCTCTGGGTCTCTGTCCAGTCATTAGTAAGGCTAAGACTGAGGATGTGACCAGGGCTGCCCCAGCCACCAGCCCACTCTCCTCAGGGATGACTCGTGAGGTGGCTTTCCACAGGGAGACCGAGACTGCTAGCTCAGTTCGTGATCTTCTCCAGGTGAGTTTATGTAGGATGAAGGGTTTGCATCTGAACCTGGTTTCTAGAGGCAGCTGCGCAAAATGAAAATGAGATGAACACGTGTGGAACATTCCCTGTGTTCCAAGCATTGGACTTTTATCTCACTCGAATGTTCACTATGGCGCTATGAGCTAAGTGCTATTTCTGTCCTCGTTTTACAGATGAGAGAACTGAGGTTCAGAGAGGTTAAGTGATTTGCTCAGGGCCACAGAGCTAATAAATGGCGGGCCAAGCATCTGAGGCCAGGCAGGCAGACTCCAGCTGCTGCTTCAGCAGTCGCCACATGAGAGGAATGAAAATGTGAGCACGTAGATCCGCCCTCTCCTGGCGTAGGCTGGCTTTCCAAGCTGCTGCAAACCCAGCCCCTTGGATAGCTCCTCCCATGAGATCACAGCACTCAGAACAGCCACTCAATCAGATGTGTATTTGCTTGGCCATGGGAATCCTTGGGAAGGAAGTTAACAGGATTCAGTGCCTTAGTAGGCATCAAGACCCTCTTCTTGGGCCCCCTGGGAACTCTTGGCTTCCAGAATTAACATCTCCAATTTATTGTTTTATCATAAAGGCTGGGAAGGCCATTCAAATGCTCTTTGGGTTAGCACAGTAATTGGAATTCCTTTACTATGACGCATGAAGAAAAATCAGGAGAGGGTGATGGAAATAAATAGGGCATCTTTAAACATCTCATATGCATTGGAACAATATTGTTTTTACAGTGGAAACAAAGCCCTTTGGTTGTTTAGTCTTAAAATACTCAGATGTACATTTGATGTAGGTATTTGGTCACTGTGGCTCATCAAAGGCCAGAAGAAAAGGAACTTTCTATTATAAAATCCTTCTGGCTGAAGTGGTTAAAACTACAATAGCAGTTTTGTTCCTCTCTATTCATGTTACCTCCCTCCCCAATCCCCATCCCCTACTGCAAGAATAAAGAAAAGCACCGTATTTATTAAGTAATCTCAAATCACAGCTTTCTTTGCATAAACAAAGACAGATGTTAAACCAGGTGCTTTTCCTAAAGAGAAATTTGATATATGTTGGGGAGAATCGTCCATTTCCATGCAGCAGCAAGTGTTGTCAAATGTGTGAATTGGTTTCCATCATGGACGAGGAAACAAACATGAAGTAGAAAAAGGATTTTCCCCTCACTGGGGCAGGGAAGTGTCTCCAGCATGAAGCAGCCCCACAACTCACTCTCATCTGAAGCAAACAGTGTGAGACAGAGAGATGTTTTGATATTTTATAATCACAGCTTCTCATTCATCTATTGAAGACTAATTTTGAAGGTTTTTGTTTCTTTGAAACGTCATGAAAGAACTCGATTATTAAATGGCTACCTGGAAAAAAAAAGATGAAAGTCTCATTATTTTGTATTATCAGAGTGAAGCCAAAGACAGCACCTGCCTGGGGAAATTGTAATAAAATGCACACAATCAGGTAGGAGGAGTCCAGTGCCAAGAGGTGTTGGGATGTGTGAGAATTAGAAAACGAAAGCTTTATTGGTGGATCCTTGGCTTCTAGTAACATGTAGATTACGCCACAACCCACAGTCTTTCAAAGCTTTCCATTTGACTTGTAAATATTCAAAGCGATTTACATATCATCTATTAAGGGCTAATTAAGTGCCCGTAAATGGATGTTGGGGATGGGGACAATCTGAAAGATTTAATGAATTTAGTGCTTCTCAGATTTATGATTTACATGCCAGCATAATTTATAAAAAGCAGGGGCCCAAAATAGAGTTGCTGACTGTTTCTTTTGCCGAGTAACATATCATCGCTATCACTTTATGAATGGAAGGGCATTTTGTGAACTATAATGATAGAAAAATGTAACGAGGACATAATCTGAGACAGGAGATTGCCCTGCAGATTGGATAGATTTTGCTTTTCAGACAGCTTTCTTGGTTGTCCTGAGCTGCTCGTTTTGTCACAGATTGGGACATCTTCATTCTGCCCGGGCCAAAGCCCAGGGTTTGGAAGACTCTGGATCTTTCAGCGTCTTTCCAGGTCTCGAAGTCTGTGACTAGAAGCCTTGTCCCTGACCTCAAAGGGAAATGGAAAGGCCAGACTGACAGAGGACGAACAGCCAGAGAACAGCCTGCATGCCACAGGAGAAATACTCTGAAGCACAGCGTGCTCACTTCAGGGTGAGTGAGCAGGGCTTCCTGCGGAAGGTGAAAGGCAGTCAGGTCTCCTAATTAATCGTATTTCCTTGTGTTGAGAGATCAAATGGGAATGGCCCCTCCAGACTGGGCTGCAGGGAGGGACTCAGAGAGTCCAGGGCTGGAGAAAGGGCTGCCGAGTCCCGCAGCTGAGGAGAATGCCAGGTCCGAGGAGAATATATTCACTTACTCTGTTTTCTGCCTGTTCCTATCTGCCCTCTCTCTCTACCCCTCACGTCGGAAGTTTTATTCCATCTTTCACACTCAGCCATCTTCACTCCCTTTGGCAAAATTGTTCATTTGTAGTTACTTTACTCTTTAAAAGCAATGTTTATTTTACATTTTTCTCAGAGATCACTGGTGGGTGAAGGGTGAGGGTGAAAGGTGAAGGGTGAAAGGTGAAGGGTGAAGGGTGAAAGGTGAAGGGTGAAGAATGGGCTGGCTGGGTGGGGAGAGGTACAGAGCTATTCTCAGAGCTGCTGCCCTCCCAGCTACTCCACCCGGGCCTTGCCTGTCTTCACAGCCTGTCCATTCATGGGCAGAGGCAGACAGGCCTTGTAGCCACCCAGACACAGCATGCCTTTATAGCACTACTGTTTAATTTTGGGGAGATCAATTCCCCCTTTTCTCTTGAAATTTAAGATCTGAGCTATTAATCATTTTGTAACAGAGCACTCACCCCTCCTCCCATGGATATGGACGGGTAAAACTGAGAGTGGGGAATACGTAACAGAGGGAATGGCCTGAACAACAGGCAAAAATATTTTCTGTCTCTAAAACATCCTCCGCTCCTTTTTGAGAACTAAAATCTGCAATCTCTGGCTCAGGCCAGTGGTTAGGGGGAGTGGGGAGAAGGCCTTTTATTCTTATCCCAGGCCCTACCAGGCCCCCAGGTGGGCCTAGGTGGGGCTTTGCCTTCGGCAGAGATGGGAGGATTAGAATAGTTAACCACAGTAGCCTAGACCTCAGGGGACGCCCTTTAAAGCCTCTGTATTTCTGCTTATGGGCAGGAAAATTTGGATTTTGAGATGAGAAGGTCTACCATTTTTCCTCCTTTGCCAGCAAAGTAATAAACGTCTCTTTCCTTTTTCTTAAACCTCTTGTTCTTGTTCTTCTGATGTGGCCTCAAGGACAAATGCTGAATTTTCAGTAACAATTTGGTGAGTGTTTGATCTTGTTTGGTGTCAATAATTGAAATAAGATTTTATTTCCATTATAGTGTATTATTGTGTGTATGCACTTTTATCTATATAGCCATATATAAGTGTATGACATTTATGACATATGTATAGATATATATAGACATACATTCAGCCTTATATTCATGTATGTGTGTTTTGATAGGCAAATACATTAAAAGAGCAAGACTGCTCTGCCTGGCCCTGTTAATGGAATACACACATGGAACCTCAGACAGTTGTCTGAAATAGCAAAAACTGAGTTAAACTGAACATTGCCTGGGGGTTAAATTTAGAGCGAGGTGTGTGCACCTAATTGGAATAGACAACAGTTCTTTCAGCCTGATAAGCTGAGAGATGTTAATTGACTCTGTTTATAATCTACATTGGGTACAATGAAGACAATGCCAAAGATAATGTCGCTAGTCTGAACTTGCTAGGTAGGTGCCCAATGAGTTATATGACCAAGAGTGAGCAGTCGGAGAATTTCAAGGAGGGCGAGTGTTAAAGGAGGTGACATGAGCTGACTTACAGAATTTACATAGAATTAACAGCATCACTACAAGAAGATTGGTTGAGCACATATTGGGTTCCAGGCGCCACGCTAAGTGCTGTACATATGTTTTATTTAATCCACACAAAAACCTTGTGAAGGTTGCTGTTGCAAAACTGAGAAACAGAGTCAGGGATGTCACACTATGTGCTTGGGTCTCACAGTTGGTTAGTGGTGGGGCTGTGATTTGGTTCCTGCACTCTCCACACCCATGAGACATTGCTCCCCAATCAAGGAGGAAGGGGAGACTCTTCTAGGCCTAGGGAGTAATGTGAGCAAAGGCAGGAATGTGCAGCGTCCTATTTGTTTGGCTGTTGTCTGCTGGTTCCCCTACAAGCAGTATTGAAATTAGCTAGAGACCTCATCCTCTTCCTTGTTATGTCTCTCCACCCCCAGCACCTGTTTGAAATCCCCTCTCTACCCCAGCATAATACCTGTAAGAGCGTCTCCAGCCTTTGGGGCAGCCTGGACTGGACATATACTCCACCTACTAAATGCCCACAGCTTCCTAGCTTTTAGCCTGCTCACACCAGGTAGCCTCTGCTTCTGAGAGCCTGGGAGAAAAGTCCCTGAACACTGAGGCCCACAGAAGTCCAGAAATTGACTCAACTCAATGGAAAATACACAAGAGCATATGCCCAGCCATGTGCATGTAGCATCGCACTGCATGCTTGAGCTGTAACATCCAGCAGTCCCGAAACACGCAGCTCACAGGGTTGCCTGGGCCACAGGCCACGGGCTTTGCTATGAAACTGAGAATTGGGGAAATGAGAACACCACCTGGATATTTAATATTATTATAGCAAGATTATTACAGCTTTAGCTGTGATAGCGGTGTTGAGGACATTTAAGAGCCTGTATCTTTTACAGATTCATATAAAAATAATTTATTATTGGGGAGGGAATGGTTGAAACAAAATTCAGTAGAGGTTGAAGCTGGGCGAAAACTATGTAGGAGTTTATTATAACATTTTCTGCATTTTTTTATGTATGTGAAAATTTCCATTATAATGTTTCACAAAAAGATTGGATCTGATGGAAGGAGAAACCAGCGTAGGGCAACAATACCCTTCGGAAGCTACAGTGGTGGTGGCTACAGAAGAGCCTTCTTATCCCCAACCAAGACCCAAAGGCACCTGAGCTCCATGTCAGGGCGAGGGGCCTTCAGGCAATTCATCGAAAATCATCTCCACCACATGACAATGTCAGAAATAAGCATGCACAGCCTGAGATATGTCCACATTTACACATTTATTTGGGTTTAGAGAGACGACACAGATAAAATACTTTGATCATACACAAGTTTATATTTGGTAAGAACAGGTTGCCACATGTTTGTATAGTTTATGTTTTTATTTTTTTTTCTGTCATTAGTAATGGAGTAATGTTGGGGAAATGTCAATGTCATTCAGAAACACCAATTGGGAACAGTATTTTGGCACACGTAACTAATAAATACACAGTGTTTGCATTTAGCATTTAATAACAGAAGAGCACGTGCAAGATGATACCCAGTTTGAGGTTCCTTGATTCCTTGTCTTGCTACTATATTTACACCTGCACTTTCTTTGTCCACCTTTTGAGGAGTAGCACCTACTCCAATGCTCAGCAGAGTCAGCACCTGCGATTTTGGCAGTTTGTGACACTCTATAATTGGTTTCTTCTATTCCTAGAAACAAAGTAGTGTTCACCTTGCATTTTGTGAAATCACACAATTCTCAAAGGTTTCTCAGCATGGGGCTCAGCTGGGGGCATGTTCTCTATTAGAGCTGATATGGAGGGCATACAGTTTAGAAAAGAGAGAGAGAGAACAGTAACAGATGCAAATGTAGTTTTCATAATATCAAAGTTCAATACAGCTACCACACGGAAAAAGACCAATAATATATTGTACAAGCTTTCACAGAAACACATGTTGATTTGCAACACTGCACAGTTCAGCTCTAAAGTGCACAACCCCAATTTGAGGTGACAAGACAGTACTATCAATATAATAAAGGCAACACAGTCACACACAATTGATTTCCTTTTCCTTCCTCACACCCTGTGACAGTATGTGAAGTCCATACCGTGTTTAGGTCTCAGATAAAGACATACCACACCTTTTTTCAAGTATCTTAAATAATAAACACAATATTGCTGTATAAATGAAAATGGCCATGTCGATTCAGATTAAAGCTAAAACCAAACTTTTCTAAAATTTATAAAGGATGGTCCCACATAAAGACCTTTGGCACTGGGAATCTGGACTAATATTTAAAGCAATCTCCCTTCCTTCCTTTCTTCCTTCTTTCTTCCTTCCATCCCTCCCTCTCCCTGAGCAGATTACACACCTACTTTAAAGAGTGTTTATTAAACTACTGGGACTCACTAGGCTTCTGTTTGTCCCTTCCCTGGGCTATGGTTGGTAGGGACTTCCCTGCATAGGTCTGAGCATGGCTCTTGGCAAGTTTCAGAAAGGACCTGGAAGTGGCAGGGGAGTGGTTAAAATAAATGTAACCTATTGGCTAAAATTGTTTTTCTGGAATTTCATGCACAGGCACAAATTGTCCTTTTAAATTCTGTTATCTCATTAATATGAAAAACAGCAGTTTATGATCTAGGATCTATACCTCGAGGGACAAGCATCCTGGAATAGACAGAATCCATTTGCTTTCTAGACAGAAAGGGCCCAACGCCATGTTCATGTCAAGCATCAGTGTTTTTGTATATAACCTGGGAGAAATAACGTAGGGGCAAGCCTGTGAGGATTTTAGATGGTTGGCTCCTGTGGTCATACACAGGACGTTTCTGTCTGCTGTGGGACAGCGCCCTCTCTCTTCGCTTGTACACCTGTATGGTCTTTCTGCCCACTGAACTACCTGGTCCATACCAAAGGGTGAATGTTCCTAAATTAGTATTTGCAGTCTCCAAATAAAAGTCTTTAGTTCTCCTCCAGCACTTGGAATCTGACAATCTGTGGCCCCATGAATATCTATGGAAGCTTTTGTTGGCTCATGTCTCTTCATCAGGTTTGCAAAGGAAGAAGGATGTTGTAAAAAATATTATTTGGGATTCTCAGGATCTTATTACCTCTGCGTATACTGGTCACTTTGGATCTTGATCGGAGACAGATAAGAGAAGGTCTTAAAATGACGTCTCAAAATCTAGGGTGAGGAGCTCGTTTCATTAAAGGGAAAGAACCACCCATGGAATATAAATTATTTGGGATCCAGCGATAGGGAGTCTAGCAGGAGAGACTTCTATGGGTAGGGATGGGGAGGGAATAGGAATAAGCAACTACCCTGGAGGTAAATCACTCCTTCCTGGACACTGCCAATGTGGCGCCCTGGATGACATCATTATTGTCACATGGAGATCTCCCAAGGCCGAGTTTAATTTTCTGGGCTCACCACATTCTGGGAACAGGCTTCTTTCCTCTTCGCTCAAGATAATTAGATTTAATTTTTATTTTTCTCTAGTTAATCCAATGACCTAATAAAAGAATACTGTTTGGGAAGACACCTCAAGAACCAGCATCAACTTCCTGTCCAAACAGGCGGAATTGGAAAGCCCGGCAGAGACGACTGCCGTCATTTAATCTAAGATGAAGCTTGGTTGGTTTGTCACGCTTGGCAGACACTGTCTGCCAAGGGTCAAGTGGGTGGAAAACTTAAACAGGAAAGGAATGTTTTTGCCAATCTAATCAATCATTTTAAAGAACTTACAGTATTTTGTATTTGCTTTGAGATACTAACTTTGGAGATGTAATAAGCTATAACGTGTATAGAAAGAAGGAATCCTACCTTTTAAGAATCTTTGTGGGCCTATGTTTCAAAATAACTTTGCTGTGTTTTATTGTGCCTCCATTAAAAGAAAGAAAAAAAAATCTGGCTTAGTTTTTATATCTGCCCCTGCAGTTTGTATAACCCATATAAAATAAAAATCTATATGTTACAAAATAGGATTTCTTTTTTAATATATATATTTTCCTTTTGTAAAATTATATGTATTTAAATACATTTGAAATGTCGCTATAGGTAAATTAGAAATTTTTTTTCTAATACTATGAAAAAGGCAAGAGTTTTTATTGTCAACATACATTTTATATTTACTATATCCTTTTCACTGCACCCCAAAGAACCTTTTATGATTCAGGGGCAATTTGGCACTATTCAATCCTATTACTCTGAAGTGAAAATAAAGTTTGATTTGCACACTATATTAAAAGTAAGGGAAGTATTTATAACAACTTTAAGCGTTTCCTTATTAATTAGAACACAGCCTTCTGTCACTAATTGAGAGGTATTCTAAACTTAAGAAAGGATTTTTAAAAGGAGCAATGTTTTTTTGATTTTTAAACTCTACTCTGACATCACAATATAGAAATAGATTTACTTTGGAACAAACTACAAATACATTCACACAGTTTGTGACAACTTAATTGTCTACCTAGAGAAGTGAAACAGCTTGGTGAGTTAGGTAATTATAAATCTTGTCCAAGGCGTTCTATTTCTTCAATCAGGAAGTCAATGTCTTGGTGAGTGGCTGCGGGGTTCGAGATAACCATGCGGAAGAAATTGACCTTGTCTCCCAAGGGTTGGTAGCTGACCATGGTGGTTCCATACTCCATCATTCTGGCTTTAATCACTGGCGCCACCTAGGGGAGAGGGCACATCAGCATGGTGACTGTCTCTCCTCGAACTCTCCCCTTAGTCAAAGAACCCAAGAGCAAGCAGCATTTTTAGTTTTTAACTAAACAATCAGAACCGTATTTATTTTCTTTTGAAGGAATTGCCTCGAATTTTCTTGGGATCAGAGGACTACAACAGTTCAATACATTCAAGATCCTGAAGGTGATGAGAACAACAATAAATGGTAGACGATCACATGTTTGCCATCTTATCCTTGACTTTCTAAAGTTTTGGGAGAATGTGGTAGTGGCCTCAAGGCTAAACAGTTTAGCAATACGACATTTGGGGGAGTTTTTTTCCCAGCCAATATAAAAACATTGAAATAAGACATAGTTCAGAGAATTGTCACCAAAAGGTAATTTTCAATATCAAGTCATATATGAAGATAAATAGACTTGTGGCAACTTTCTTAAGACCCTAAAGCTTTCTAGTTTCTTCTCATTCTCGGTTTGCATTGCTTTGGTTCATAATGTATTTTGAAAGGTATTCCATAACGATGACAAATGATCTGGGCAAAAAGCTGAACCTACAAGGACTTAACATGCATGTGTTGCATATCACATATCATATCACAGACAAGATTTTACTCTGTTTGTGGATTACAGCCTCAGTAGTTCTCTACCATGTATGAAATTAAATTTAAACTCTTTAGCTCAACACCCAGCTCTGAGGACTCATCTTCTACTGCTCACCAAAATGAATCTTCAACACTGACAAAACTCCTTTATAAAATATCCCTTGAAGGTACCCCTTGTATCCTTAACTCTTCACACTTGTCATCAGTGGTACCATGTCACACTTGTTCTCTTTGCTTAGAATGGCCTTTCTCTTCCAGTTCGCATCCTACATATACTCCAGTGCTCTAGCACAGTCTCGCAGCTGTTAGGAGCATTTGCTGACTTCTCTGTACCTTAGTATCTCTCTTCTTTTAAGTTGTAAACACATGAGTCTTCCCCATAGATTCTGACTATCTGTTGATTTCCTATCATCCTCTTACTTAGGAGCAAACACATTTCTGGAGGGTGGACATGGTGTCTTTCACTTCTCTTGTTTAGCACAGTGCTGGGTACATGTGGAAGTGTTGCAGCAATGTGTACAGCTAGCGTTACAGCTCTTGTAACAGCTCTTATTCATCTGACTGGGGAAAGAACTGAGCGGCACATGAAGAGTCGGAGAACAGCCTTTATTCTTCTACAGCAGGCTCAGCACACCTAGTGTTACAGTTCTCTTCGTGTCTTCCGATGTTCTCCCCCTCTTGACCCTTCTGCTCCTGCTTTTATACCCTTGGTAGGGCTCAAAAAGCATCCAATCAACTACAAGCTTTAATATCCAATTGACATCAAGCTTTAACATCCAATCACCGACAAGCTTTAACATCCAATCAAAAACAGTGGGGTTCAAAAATTACCCAATCAGGATCACGCAAACAGCGTGGCCGGAAACAGGGAGCGGTATGTGGGCGTGGGGGCATTCCTGCACTCAGGTCGGGCGCCTCTCCCTGCCGGGGGCGGCCCCAGCAGCGTGCCCTCCAACTGGCCACGCACAGTGCTGGCCCACGGAGATGTAGAGCTACAGGGAGGCGGCAAGTGGCCGCGTCCCAGTGCCTGACATTTTCTGCATCAGAAGCTTCCTGAGTTCTTGCTGACGCATAATTTAGGAAGAGGCACAAATTTAAATTACACCTAACCGTAGGTATGATCTGCCCACATATATTTACCACTGGAGTTTATAAATATAACATTTGATCTTTTATGTTCACTGTTGCAAATACATAGAATGGTAGACGTCAGAAAAGCTTCAGACTCCTTTGAGGTATACATGGTCAGAAACTCAGTTCAGAATGGGGACGCACGTGCCTTACATCACAGACGGATTCGTCTTAAATGAAGGGTTGACTCAAATGGAATGCTGTTACGCACATGTGACTTTTGAATATCAACTCTTAAATAACCATTGGTTTACAACGGGGTTTTCATCTTCAAAGCACCCAATACACAAAATCAGCAAGTTCCCATCAAGCCTGATCATCTGTTAGTTACCAAAGAGAAAGCCAACAGACAGATGTCACCTTCACCTTCACCTCGAATTCTGAACCTAATTTCCTCATCTAAAAGTGAATGTGGGTGATGACTCCAGCCAGCGGATTTTCTGATTCTAAATTAACAAGTGCTTCGTCCCTTCCCGCCCCTTCCCGCCCCTTCCTGGTCCCATGGGGAGGTGGCGTGAAGAGGAATGTTTCTGTTGGGTTGGTCCTTCTTTCGCTTGAGGATTAGAACGTATGTAGAGCATTAGGCTCATCCCAGGGGATACATATAAGAATGAATTTAAATATCTTAATTCTGGGATTAAGTTCTGGAAATAAATCTACTAGAATATTCTAGCCAAAGGGGCATGAAATTTATTACTTTGTGCCTCGAGGCACGTCAAGTCTAATGTGGTTCCTGAGAAGAGAGGTCCCAAATGAGAAAAGTAATTCCAAATCTATGTCGCTGTAGGAATTTAAGTAAAAGTCATGTAAATATTCCTTAGTTTTATCCATGTAATAAATGATGTTTGCTCTTCAGAACTGATAAAATAATGGCAATGCTTTACTCAGGGTATTAAATTCCTATTTAGTTTTCTTGGCCACCCAAGCAAAATCATGTAAGAATGGCAGTAATTAGTATGGACAATTATCTCTAACTTTTCAGATGAATGCAAACCAAAGGTCAAAAGAAAAATGTCAACAGCCACATTCCAAACAGATTTTGGCATAAAGGGAGATTAAATCTCCCAGTTCTTGGAGCAAGCCGAGTGGGCAGAAATTGCAGCTGTCCAAATACATACGACTTTTGGCTGCTTCCAGAAAATGCTCATGAACTAAAATTAGCAGGAACATGGAAATCTACTTCACTGTGTATTCACTAATTGTAAGTTGAGAAGGAAAAAAAGATTCTGACTATTCTGATGAATATATAGTTTTCACGTATTTCCAGGGTTTTTCAGGTTGTTGTTGGATCCTTGGTTCTGCTGAACAAAAAAAGTTAGTTGAGAAAGAGAGAAGCTGCATGTTGAAGAACTCACTAAAGTCTCCATCAGTAAGAGCTCTTTGGGGCCATCTTAAAGGGTTTTATGGTATTGTTTTCTCTCTTGTGCTATTAGCTTTTTCAGACTTTTAGAAAATAATAACCAATGGATCCTTCCATAATTGCAATCCACATTTGTTTCCTCCAAAGAAGGCTCATATTAAAGCAACTTACAAGCTATCATAGGAAGGTAATTTTTCACTATGTGTTAGAAAACCTCTGTTTTTAAATTTTGGAAGCCTGAGAGAAAAATTTAAAAATTGAAAAAGCAAACTAACTATAAATAAGATGTCCTAAAGTGTTAAAATCTCACCAATTAAGTTCCTCATGATACTTGATAACAGACTTTCAAAAAGTCACCTTCAAAATAAGCCCAAACTACTTCTTTATTGATTTAGTATTAAATACATTGTTGACCTTTTGAAAGTCCCTCCATCAGTGTAGGACTGTAAAAGCTGGTAGAAGTCATGCAGATAATGATCAAGAATAATGAAAATTAAAATAGAAGAAAAAGATGATGAAGCAGCAGAAACACAAGAGATGATTGACAGACCAGCCTTTTTGATTCTTGTTTGATAAACACCCGCACCAAGTCTCCTTGCTGCCCCTTCCCTGTGTTTAAGGTGTTTGTGTGGGTCACCCCTCCCCCCACAGTGCCCCACAAATTCTCCCTCTGCCTCAGTGACAATGCGCCACCTGCCACTCACAGTCCCGCCTGGGCAGTGGGAAATGCACCGACTGGGTTCTCCTCTTTACTCCCTTGTGTAGACATGACTGATCTAGGTATCTGTCCCCAGCTAGTGTGCTCTGGGAAAAGGCCTATGGCCACTACTAGGATTCCTACATGTTGTTTCCATTCCTTACTCTAGAATTTGCAAAAGGTATGTGCTATAGACTGAGTATTTGCGTCCTCCAAAAATTCTCATGTTGAAATCTTAACCCCCAGTGTGGTGGTATTAGGAGGTGGGGCCTTTGGTAGGCGATTAGGTCAGGAAGGCAGAGTCCTCATGAATGGGACTAGTGCCCTTATAAAAGAGACCCAGAGAACTCCCTTGCATCCTTTTGCCATGTGAAGATACAGTGAGAAAAAGGCCATCTATGAACCAGGAAGTGAGCCCTTACTAGACATGAAATCTGTTACGCCTTGATCTTGGACTTCCCAGCCTCCAGAACTGTGAAAAGCAAATTCCTGTTGTTTATAAGCCACCCAGTCTATAGTAGTTTGTTTTGGGGGCCTGAACATACTAAGGCAGTACTTTAGTTCAACAAATGATTTTTGTTCGTCTATGTCAGTAATTTTTCAGAGTTTCAGAAAAGTTTCTTTTGAGTGGCTATGGTATGCTAAAACCAAGAGGGTACAAAGAGAAATTCTCTATCTTATATTGTCCAGAATTTAACTTCATTCTCATTTCCCACACACCACACAGAAGACTCCACATCTCTCCCCGATCTGGCTCTACATCAGCACTGACCAGGAGACTCTATGTAATGATGGAGACATTCTACACCTGCACTACCCAACGCAATAGCCACTGGCCAGAAGTGGGGCAACCGAAACGTGGTAGTGGGATTGAAGAACTGAATCTGTAGTTGAATTTAATTTTGACTGATTTAAATTTAAGTGTACACAGTCACATGTGACTTTTACTATCATCTTGGACAGTACAGATTATTCCCCCTCTGCTCTTTCCCTCTGGGTGTGTGTGGGTGCATGTGTGAAGATTTTATTGGTTCCTGGACATCATGCTTTTAATAAGAAACTTTTCTGAAACTCTGAAGAATTATTGATATAGACGAACAAAAGTTAACTTTGATAATTCATGTGGTTCTACTTTCACTTCCAAATCCAAATTGTTGAATTCTATTACAGTAATAAAAATGGAGTTGGAACAGAGAGAAAAATCAGGAGAATTCATTTTGTAGTCCCCAGAGACTTTTGAATTTGAATTACCAACAGTCTAAAAACAGTTTATGAATATCCTGATTGCTGTCCCTAGGAAACAACTGCCATCCCCATCACAGTTTATGTGATGTGCTAAAATCTAAGAAGCATTTGTAGAGTTGTATTTAAATGGGGGAGCCTCAGAGTTGACTTTTGCTCAGAAAACAAAAAAACCAAAAACTTTTTTGTTCTGTAATCCCATCCTGCCCCATCCCTCAGCCCAGTGATAATGAACCGACCCAGCAAATGAAATCAGCAGAACCACTCCCTGGATCTTCTATCTGGTCAGTCGGTTCATTAAAGAAGTCAAAGGCAATAAGAACGGAAACACCTAATTTCTAACTAACCACTTAAATAAAATTGATCATTGTTAAGATAATTTACATTATGAAGAAGCTACACCATAAAAATTCCAGGAAAATTATGAATTCTTTCCTCTCAAATGACAGCAGCCCTGTTTTTTCTTCTTGCTGCACTTATTGTCTTGTCTAATGTGACCTCCATGCCCTCCTTCCCACCTCTTGGCCTTGATTTCCTGGAAAGAACCACTTTCACTAAGACTTCAAACACAACCACAATCCCTGTCACTCCAGACATGTGCATCATAGATGCCAGTTCTAGAAGCTTCCATTTTTTCCCCTATGTTAGCCTTTCTCAAGCTGGGCTACACCAGCTTGCAGGTGATTGGAATCACCTGTCTAACCTTTAAAGCCATTCCCAAGCCCATTCAAGAGCAATCTGATTAAATTCTCAGGGTAAGACCTAGTCAGCAGTGTTTTTTTATGAAGCTTCTGGATGATTCTAAGGTACAGCCAGGGTTGAGAATTGCTACTCTGATTAGCAGGCTTGGTTTAAAGACCTGAACCCTGTCTAGGTTTCTTCCTGATGAGGAGTTTAATCCAGGGTTGCTTAAGGGCAGGTATTAACATTTAAAAGCTTTTCTGAAGGTTTTAAATCCACACAAAATCCTGTTCTTCATTTTACATAGAAGGAAATGAAGTGTTGGGAAAGGTCTAGTGACTGGAGGAGGTTCTCTCTTTTATGATAAATGAAACAAGCTCAGAAACTAACCCATCAAAAAACCCTCTGAGATCCAAATGCACATGACCATCCTACTTTCCCAGTCCTGGGGCCCTGCACTGGTCTCCCTTTGTGTGCAGGTAAGCCGTGTCCACCTGTGTCCATGCCGGGAGCAGGGGAGGACAGAAGGTGAAGGCATCTTACTGGTCACAGCAGAATTTAAGGCTCAAACTCTCAGGTTCTGGAGGCAGACTTTCTGCACGACTCCGGGAAAGTTACTTTTTCTCCCTGTGCCTCAGTTTCCTCATCAGCAAAATGGGGCGGCGACAATAGTCCTTCCCACATCCGGTTCCTATGAGGCTTTCAGTGATCTAATGCCCTATAAGTTGAGCCTGGGACACAGTTCACACTCTACATGGCGGCTTTTTTTACTGCTCTTTGTCCTGTTACCTTCTGGGGGTCACTGCTGCTCTAAAGACCCCACAGGGCAGCCTTGACCTTGGCATCTCAAGAAGGTCCACGCAGTTTTCATATCATTTCTGGTACCTGAAGTCTGTTGTGCTTGTAACTGAGCACCAGTTTAGCTTGGAAGATGAGTCAACCTCAGCCATGGCTCACGCTGCTTTGTGAGCGCCAGCAAAGGTTACCATCTAATTACTTAAGGTCATAAACTCGCTTGCAGAAAACAAGCAAATAGAGTTGTTGAGAGTCTGGCTACATGGGGCTCTGTACATCCTGGCTCTGCAGGAGCCCACAGAAGGGAGTGGACCCACGCACCAAGGTTAGGTCTCTCCCAACGACATATGCGTATGTCATAGAGAGGGTACAGGCTTAAAAGGCCCAGTGCACAACGTATCAGAGGAGCTTGGAGCACTTACCTTTGAGAGGCGACTCATTCTCTCTTCATTGTCTTCCAGGGTGCGCAAACTGGGAGGTACGTACCAGAAGCAGACATTTGTGTGCTGGGGCTGCAAAGAGGACAGGAAGATTCACACCCAGCCCCAACCGGCAATTTTGGGATTCCACTTCAAATCTATTTATTTGGCAGATTTTGAGTATGATTCCCACTTTTAAATCAGGAATTGCCTTTGGAGGGCCTGAGTTTCCCAATGCGATACGGAGTCATTTGCCAGTTTGATTTTCATTACAGCTCAGAAGAGCTACCCGTCACCCACTGCTCCCCTCTGCGATGGTCCCACTTACCTGGACAGCATGTCGTTCACACCAGACAATGTCAGTGAGAAGAACTTCTGGGATTGTAGAAATCTGAGTACGTACCTTCCCATCAAACACCATCTCGTATCCTTCTCGGTTTTTTATGATGTTGTATAAATACTCTGCCAGCTCCAAACACTTATCAACGTGCACTTCAAACCCAGTGGTCCCCTAAGAAAGAGAAGAACAAGCTCGTCAGACAGGCTGGGCACGTGGGACGAGTGATCCCTCTGGAGATGATGGTCTTCCTGCGGCGGCGTCTCAGCACTGCTCTGGCACTTCCCCACCCTGAGACTCATTCTCCTGTGTTTATTTTCTCTTCCGGGCTCTCGCTCTTGGGGGCTTTTGTCCCCTGTTATTACAGCCCTCTACAGAAGATTCCGTTTCTTCCAGAGCCTCCATTCCCCAGGCAATTATTATGATTACTCAAGGGGAAAATTCGTCTCTGCTGTTCACAGGAGTAATCATGGAGGTCATTAATAGTAACAGGGCCAGGACATTCTCTTCCTGCAGACAAGAAGCATCGTCAGAGACCCCGAGGAGGCCTCTCAGCCGCCGCCCAGCCCCGAGCATTGTTTGTCAGTGCACCCGACACAGAACAAACAGGGTGGTGCTCAATGAATTCGTTGAACAAATGGATGAAAGAATCTTAGGGAGCTCACAGAGGCATTGCCAGCCTAGTATTCTGCCAGGCTCTGCAGTGTTCTCCTTTGGTGACAGATAAATGACTCATGTGTCTGTCATGGGTGAGCATTATCACAAAGGTCTTTTAGTTTCCAGCTCTGAAAGCCCTGGATCTGGACTCAGGAAAATCAACATAGCAGTCTTGGACTGAAGCTGTTTAACTGACGTCAGGACATCGAGGGGGTTACTTCTCAAAATGGCTTTTCTCTTACCTCCATCAGCCGACCTGCAACTAGAGGGCAGGCCACAGTGAGGCCTGTTCACACACAGCTTGGGTAAGGGGCCCAGCATGGCCCAGTGATGTGACGGTGAAGCGTGTGTAAGAACAAGTTGCACTGGAGAAATCTACTGGGTTCAGAAATTTGTTTCTTTGGCGATTGCTGCCCCAGCTGACTGGCTCAGGCAGCTGGCGGGTCCTGATGCCCCAGGGCTCAGGCCAGCACCCTGGCTCCAAGGGACAGTGGGCACTAAGGAAATCAGAATTGGTTTGAACTGACCTGGCAGCTTGGGTCCACTTGGGATGGAATGCAGGAACAGAGAGGGAAGCTAATTGTTCTTCTCCAAACTGAGTCCGTTGGACCAGTCTAGAGTTAGGTTTAAACTTGTATGTATCCGGTCTAGGCTGTGGCCAGGAGCAGCCTGACTCCGACCCTGTCCAGCCGTGTGGCCTTGGCTAATGTCTCCGATCAGATGGGAATGAGGCTGCCTCTCTGATTTCCCACACAGGGACGCAGTAAGGTGAAACGGATGCTCTGAAAGAGTTTGATCATTTCATTCTGCAAAAAAAATGCAGCTTCAGGTTGAAAACCAAAGGAAAGTTTTGTGCCATTTCGATGTCTAGATACTTGCAGTTTTGCACAAGGAACTAATCATGTACTGTGAGTAATGCAGCTGCAATGATTTTTTTTTTTTCTTTCCTATTTCCATTCCCTTTCCCAGTGCCTTTATCTCACGGCTGTAATAACAGATCTCTTGCTTTTATTTCAGGCTTCATCTTATCCTGTTGTTTGGTCCCCACCTGATGTGCTGCAAGTTATTTCTCTAAGAACCAAGGGCTGCATCGGGCTGAAGAAGACGCTTCAGGTGGAGAAAGAGCAGCAGGGACTGATGAAGCCTGAGAAACATGTCTGTGCAAATATAGCTAGCGATCATCGCCTTAATAAAAACGCCACAGGAGAAACAGGCAAGAAGGAGGATGCTTGAAGTCAGAGGGAACTTGCCCATATTTAAAGATCAAGGTTTCCCCAACTTATGGCCTGATGTTTACATTTACCGTTTTGTAATTCCCACCAACCAGTGAAATGAAAAAACAGGTCATTTCAAAACAGCTTGAGAGTACGCCAATAATTGATATTGTTGATTTTTTTCTTTTTTTGCCAAATGAAAGTGTCATTGCCAACAGAATGGGTCATATTGGGTGGTGGGGACCAGGTACGTGTCCTTCTCAGGCTCCCAACTTTCAAAGGAAAAAGGGCACCCCGAACACCACCCTTACTGGGCCCCACAGTGCAGCCTCCCTCCGGTAGCTGCCTCGCACTTAGTCACGCTTCAGGAAAGTTCCGCCGGGGTAAATGCTAATAGAGAGGCTTCCCTGAAGGATAGGTAGTCCAGCCATCCCTGGAAACCATCAAAGAGTTATTTCTGCATCAAGACCGTCTTTCTATTTAAATTGCCTTTTTTCCCCCCAGAAAGGATTTAAAGAAGATTCCATAAAATACTTGCAGATTGTATTGTTTCATTCACGCGCCCTGTTTCTTGTTAGCCACCTACCCCATCTGCCCTGTTTAAGGCACTTTAGTTTACTTTACAAAATTTTATAAACAAAGGTGTGTCAAATTCATCACTGTGGACACGGTTCCTACCTCTTTACGCAGACCCAAGGAAGAACACATTCCTTGGTCTTACCCTGGCACCCCTCACTCCTGCTGACCAAGTTACTTGCTTTTTCTTAGGGGACTGAGCCTGTTACGTCTGTGTGGGCTTAGAGCCAAAGCTGAGAGGTAAATGTGCATCCTCTCTACCAATATAGGAGCTCAGGGCATATCGGCTCCCCTTTGGGAAAGGTGTCAGCATCAACATGGAGTCACTAATGTTAAGAAAACTCGACAGAGGCCACGAAGAGAAGGTTCTCATGCTTGTATGACTGACAGCAAAACCAATCACAGAAGACTGCAAAAGCCACAGCCTTACACAAAGGCCATCGCAAGCTTCTGCAAAGGACACATCTGCAAGGACGTCTGCCCAGCAACCGCCTGTTCAACTTTGGACTGGTGTCATCCTCGTTATTGATCTTTGTAGCCAAGGGTAATTGTCTCAAAACAATTATGTAATCCTCCCTATGTTTTTCTTTAAAAACTTTTGTCTTCTTTTACCTCCCTGAATACAGACATAGTTTACCATGGCATCTATTCCCACTGCAACGCTTTATTCCCAAATAAACATCTTTTCTTGTAGAGAGCCTCTCTGATTGTTGTTTAGATTGACACCTTTGATCTCTGCTTTTCTCATTTTCCTTTGTTAGGTTTCCCTGGAATGCACTTTGCACTTGGGTTTCTATAGCATATACAACTGACCGTCCATTGCCTCCCTCGGGAGACAAATGAAACCTGATGGGAAGTCACTAATTTGTGACCTTTAAATGAGAAATCTGGTCGAGATTAAAACTACAATCTTTGACCTTTCCAGCCTGCTTCATTTAGACACAGATGTCCTTGGAAGGCTACGCCTGGGTCTGGCCAGGGCTGCACATCACTAGTTACCGAGTTAGCTTGCCCAGAGAGGACGGGTGGCCGACAGTTCAGTTCCAAGGTCAACAGAGAACCCCAGCAAAAGGAGGTGGTTAGCTACTGCTGGAGTTCTACAAAAAGACTTATAATTAAAGGTTATCCCTTAAAATGTCAAAAATAAGCTATCATGCTGGGGTTTTTACTTTTCCTTTTTTATTCTCTAAATATATACTTTCAGATTGCATTAACCTTACCTGGGTGATCAATCACTGGGCATAAAAACCAAGAGTCAGGGGATAAAGAACCCAACAACAACAACCACTTACTAAAAATCAAGGTGTTCTGCCACATAAGGAAGAATGGATGTTTTCTACATGAGTGAGCATTAGAAGCAATTTAGCTTAAAAGGGACAAAAACAAACAATGGGTTTGATTATATTCTTGCCCGTGTGGAATACAGGTATTTAGATACAGAATTAAAGAAACAATCTTGGGTCAGTAATTTGCAATTTGGAAATCAATTTTTTAACATATTATAATAGGTGTCACCAGATAGTTTCTGTTTTTAGCTGGCATTTGTCTGTTCTGCACTCACTCACCTTTGCCCTCCACATCAGCCATAATTTAAAGACATCGACGTGGCGTCCGCACTGTAAGGCCTTGTCTCCAGTGTCGTAGGACAGATCGTAATGTTTGTCTTGCTGAAAGAGGTAGGAGGCATGCATTTGGTTGCAATTCTGCATCAATCCCTGAAAGAGAGAAGAGAAAATTTAGGAAAGTCCATTGGCTATCATTAGATTTATGTCGTGGTGGGAATTATTAATATTAACACACAAACAAAAAAGGCATAGTGTATATCTTGGAGAAAGAAAACAGTAAGAATCAAATGACAAAAAAAATAAAAAGGTGGGCCAGTTCTGGTCAGGAACGCCCAGGCTGTTGTGATAGGTCAACTCTGCGGGATGAAAAGGCTCAGGGACAAATGTTGGGGAGGTTAACGAGGACACACTACACTCTTACTCTCCCTTTTAAGAGAAGACATTTATGAGAAATTCAATCAATAAATAAAGGTCAAAATCACAGTATGATGTTTCTTCTTTGGGAGAACATCCTGATATTCTGGTTTTGTTGTAATTAAAATATTTTGGAAACTCTTTTCTTCTGTAAAATATCATTAGTGCAATTCTACATTTCCATCCATATCTAGCTCAAGCACTTTATCGTTTAGCTGTTAGAGTGTGAGCTCTCTTTGGAAATCATAGCTTTTAAGACAATTCATTGCTATTCTTTCTATATGTTAAAATCTTAAAAAAAAGACATTGCAAATCTGAGATGAATGTCAATAACCATTCTTTCCAATGTCATGTTCCTCTCTCAAGAGTGGTCAGAGCTTCAGTCCTGCATTTTCATGGTCAGGTCCTTATGGTAGTTACAGTGGAAAGTTTCATCGTCAGTGACCATCAATTTGCCCTAGCTAGCCCTGTAACCTTACCATGGCAATGGGAGGCAAAGTGATTGAACTATTCAAAAGAACACTAAACGAATCATGCTTTCTGACTAAAATAGCATTGCCAGTCTCCTCATTAGAAACCCCACCATGTTCCAGTTTGTCACGAACCACTGGAAGCCTTTGACTCCTTTGTCATCTAATGCATAATTGTGATTTTTCAAAAGCTTTGGCATTTGGTTTCTGTTCTCTTGTGATGCATGGCAAGAGAAGAAAAGACTAAAATGTGATCACTTCGTTGAAGTTAGAAGTGAGAACACTTTTTTGAAAATTATCCAAATCAAAATACCATGCAATGCAACCACAGTTTTAACTAGGTTTTGAAAGACAGAGTACCCCGATGATAGGCAAGAGAACTGGACTCTACCTTGTAGTTTAGGCTTCATAGACATTGGAGTCTAGTAAGCTATTTTTGAGAATAAGAAGAACCATATACAATGTATTTGTATTAGAACAGTAGAAAGACAGTGAACTTGAAAAAGAAAATTCACTAGAAGACCAATAAGATGTGAAAATTGCAACAGGTGCTTCTATTCGGTTTCATGGCCACAGAACCTTTGTACCATTCTTCCCCTGGCCATGCAGGTTCACAAATAGGTGCCATCAATACTACAGGAGACACACTACACTCTTACTACTTACTACTGCTCTTACTACCACCTCGGAGAGTGTGGAATGGTGGGTGGATCAGACCAACTTCTACTGGGATGGAAAAACAACTCGAAGCACATGACCTCTAAAAAGTTGGCTAGCTCCAGTCTCACTATTGTACCAAAGGACAAGTGAAAGTGAGGTTGTTTTTCATACAGAAGGCCTCAGTGAGATAATGTCCCGGTTCTGAGCCACGACAAAGTTATAGACCATCACACACCAAACCATTTTAAGACATGTTAATTGTTGCCGTACAAAAAGAGATTCTCATGCTCAAATAAATTTAGGAAACTATCTCATAAATCCCTTCTTTTTAGGTATTGCAGTATACATCAGCATATTAAAGGCTCTAATAAGCCCTGAAATAATGAAACTTGTTTTTAACTCTACTCCAATATATCCCAACCTTTTTTTTTTAGCGTATTATGGGGGTACAAGTGTTAAGGTTACATATATTGCCCATCCCCCCCTTACTGCAGAACACTTATTAACATCTTATAGAACAGTATTATTCCTTGGACCCCAATAAAAAATGCTGTCAGAGCATCCTGGATTCAGAATGCACTCCTGGTTTCAGAAGGGAGTTGAAAGGTCATTTACTCTATTCCTACCCCCAATAAAGGGATACTTTCTACATCTCTATTCAATCACTTCCCATGATTAATTTACTCTTACCGTTAGACAGCTTAATTTTTAGACAAGTGTTCATTTTATTGAACCCAAATCAGACCTAAAAGTCACAGTGTGCTCTGATGTTGCCGTCAGATTGGTAGCACTCAGTGTGACAATCCAGGCCCCCAAAAGCATTAAGAAAAAAAAAATCTCTGCCACTTGAGAGTCCTCTCAACTGTGAAGGCTACTATCTTCCTCTCTGTCCCATACATTTCTTGTTTTTCCTTTCTCTTCTCCCCACATTAGACACCCTTAGTCCTTTCGACCGTTCCTCTTACACGTTTACTGGTCGGTCCCCACCGCCTGAGCTCTAGCCTGACAGGGCTCCATACATGGTTTGGCACCAAGCTAAAGCAACATGCCGCAGGGGTGGAGAGAATGAGACCGCCACCTTCTCAGGCTCAAACTCTACTGTTTATATCTCTTTCATGAATGGCATTTTCTCTTCATTCATTGTTGACCTGGAAGAGTATAACCTCACATCCTCTGCACTTTTTACAAGTGCAGCTATGTAGCCATGTGTCAAACAAGCCTGCCTCGTTCAGTCCAAATACAACCACCCAAGTTATACTTGGACCCTCTTAGGCTGATCTTCGTTAGCAATCCCCCTTCCTCGGCTGTGGCTCACTGGTGCAGTCTGCAAACATCATCTCGTAATCTGTTTATGTCGTGACCCACATTTACTCGACCTCCCAGTTTCCTCTCATCTGAGATGTCAATAAACTTCCAGGTTTTACTCAAACTGTCAGTGAACATTTTGAACAATACAGGGTTAGGCCCCCAGCCACAGGCTCTACCCTGGGTAACATCAAATCACCAACGAGCAGTTCCTGCAGTGCAGTCATCTGATCAGTTCCAAATCTAACTGTTTTCACCTGGCTTTCCTTTCTCTTTTGGTCGGTGAGGACATAGTGGGAGCCACTGTCAAACAGCTGGCCGACATCTACACAACAAAAACTTATTTCTCCTTTCGCGGAACATAGCTGAGGTTTGCACGAGCTAGAGTAGATGATAATATATTGAAATGGATTTTTAAGTAATGGACAATCAGTCCAAAAGGATATTTTTCAAAGTACTCATTTCATTTTGAAAGGCGATCTCTGTCTTCAATCCTTTGTCAATTTTTTCTCTGAATTACTCTGATGAAGACACTTTTGATGAAGGCAAAGATGCTATTTAAATCTGCAGCTGGCAACAGGAGATATTAAGAACCACAGAAATAATAATAACCTTTGATCCAGAAATCCCACTTTGTTGTATCTACTTTAAAAAAATAATCAGGAATGTGATCAAAGATACATGTTTAAAAATTTTATCAAGCCACTATGTAAAATATTCGTTAGTATTTTAACCACAGGGATATGATTCATTAAATTACGTGATAGAATAATATAAGGCCATTAAAAGTCATGTTTTGGAAGATCGTGCTCACAATATAATGTTAAGTATGAAAAAGAATAAACGTGTCTATGACATGGATGACAGCAATCTTATTTTAAATATATATTTATTTATGTATTTTATATTCCTAGAAAAATATGGGAGAAGTATTACAAATCAGTCATAATGTTTATCTCTAAGTGGTAGAATTTGGGGTGACTATAAATTTATTTTTATCTTCTGTTCTGCCCAAATTTTCTAAAGTAATTATGTTACCTTTATAATTAGGAAAAAGCAAAATATTTTTAAAGCAAATATTAAAAAATCCCTTTGATCTGGGGTTGCTTTATTAATGTTAAGAAGATAAAATTTAAAACAGATAAGCTGAAGGTCTTTTCTTGGGTCTCATCGACTAACCCAGTGTAGGAGCGAGGGTGTGTGGCCCTGACCGGCGTCACAGGGACACGCAGAGGCGCCAACCAACAGAGAACATCTGCGGGGAGCCGCCCTGGCCTTGTTAACAGCAGTTGTGTGAATGGAAGAGCCTTTGCTTATTCTTCATTTGCTCGTTAGTAAATATGCAGAGTCTTTACATTCTGAACATGGCTTTAGCTATTAAATAGACTAGACTGTAGTTATGAGATATATAATACACACACATATATGTAACTAGACTGTAATTATGAGATATATAATACACACACACATATGTAACTAGACTGTAATTATGAGATATATAATACACACACACACATATATGTATCTGAATCCTAACGCTAACCTTAGTCCTATATCACATATTTTTTTTAATATAGTAAAAACTATTCCTTCTCAGATTCCAGAAAAAAACTGGAAATTTAATTTTTTGAGAGAGTAACCTACAGGGACTCTGGATTAGGGACACCAGGTCTAGCTGAGGAAACAAGTAGCTTACTGAAAACGTGGAGATTAGGTCAAAGTTTATATTCTGAGAGTTGAGCCGTCCTGAGCCTGTTTTCCCGCTGGGCAGACCTGCACCCTCCAGACGGAGTTGAGAAGACGGCTGGCTGGGGAATGTGAGCAACCAGGGAGGGAAGACCTAGCGATCTTGACATTTCAAGAAAAAGTCAACTGCAGGATGACAGCGAAATGCCACCCATGGCCTGGGCTGCAGAGTCGGGGCGGACATACCTCTTCCCTAACCAGGAGAGCGGAGCACTGCAGGGGGACCCCCATCATCTTGTGCGGATTCCACGTCACAGAGTTGGCCCTAGAATACACAAATAAGAGAATGACACTCCAGGACAGGCCCAGGGCATGGCAGCAGCTTGTTTTCCTGGGTGTTGTTTCTCAGACTCCAGGATGACACCGAATTTACAAAACAAAAAGCAGAATCTTAAACGTGTGAATTTTCTTTGCACACAGAGACAGCAGGTGAGGGTGTAGGTGCCCTTGTGAGTGACCAGGGTCATTCCATCTAGGGTCCCCCCTTTGGCCACTGGGGATTGGAGCACCTGGCAGGCGGAGGCAGCTGCCTCCTTTGTCCCCAACCGTCCCTGCAATGTGGCCTGGAGCTCAGAGAGCAAGCTCATTCCACGCTGAATTGTATTCTTTTCTCGACATTTCTCCACTGTGTCTTTCCGTAGGTGCTTCTAGCTAGTGCCCTGCTTCCCTCTCTTCTCTGACTCAGGGCTGGAGCTGTGCGGCGGCTCCCGGGCAGACCTTCCCCTCCTCGCCGGCCTCACACCTGAGAAAGGTGATGCTCCATCCTCAGGGACAGTCAGCTCAGGGATTTATGTCATCTCAGAAGCCTGAACCACAGTCCTGGTTCAGATTCCCTTAATAATAATTATTATTATTTTAATCTGGATGCAGCCGTTTTGCCTTAACTGACTCTCGGTCTCCATTTCATCCTCCGCTTGGTACCAGAATCATCTTCCAGCTCTGTGTACAACCCTCTCCTCTTCCCAAATAGCTGACAACCCCATGTGCCTCCCGCCCAAGTTCCAGACTGAGGGGCTGGCCCAGGACATCCCAGGACGAGCCCGTTACAGTTCAGCCTCGAGTCCCTTCACTGTCCTTTCTCCGCTTGCATTTCACCAGATTATTTTTTGTTCCTAGAAAATTCTCTTCTCACGCTCCTGGAAAGCCGTCTCCCTTGGCTTCCCCTGGCTGAGTCCTGCTCACTCAAGGCTGTGGCCATGTAGTCTCTGCAGACTTGTTCACCTGCCTTCCACGACTCTGTCTCCCCCGCTGTGCTCCTCCTGCAGGTCCCGCAGAGCGACTGCTCCCCGCCTGCATTCCACCCTGCTCATCACATGCTCGTTTGCCAGGCAGGGCGAGTCTCTGTGCTTGTCTCCCGAGGGACTGAGGGGTCCCGGGCGAGGCTCATGGATGTGACCGTGGTCCAGACAAGCCCACAGGAGGAAGGGAAGTGCCAGAACCATCCGTGGTCGCTACCTGCAGAGTGCCGGAGTAGCTGACTCGGCTCGGGCTGAAAAGTAGACTTGGGCTCCCGCTGCTCACAGGCCTTGGGAAGAAATTGGAGGCCAGGAAAGACCCTGTCCATCCACGCGACGAGTGTTGGCCAAGCTGTCAGAGGACGCTTACGGCCGGGGGATCTTATCTGAGCCAACGAAGCGTCCAGCTCATCTGCTGGTGTCTCTTTGGCCCTGACACTGGCTGTCATACACATTGAAGACTGGAATTGGGGAAACAGAGGCAAAGGCAGTCCAAGGTCAGATTACTACTCCTGGAGAGAGGACTAAATGACTAAATGAACAATAACAGAACTGTAGTATTGAAAAATGCCTTCCAAGAAAATATCTTCTTGCTCTGTAGAATGACCTTGGAGTGAAGAAATCTATGCTTGAGAGCAGTAGGTAATCGTGGTTAAGGGAGAAGGACTCAGGAGCCCGAAAATCTGGGTTTGCCTCACTTCCTAGCTGTGTGACCTTGAACAAGCTACTTAACCTCTCTGTGCCTAGATGGCCTCATCTGTAAAAGGAGAATAATAGTAAATAGTTTGGGTAAAGTGCTTATAACTGTGCCTAACACACAATGAGCATTAAATATGGTTGTCCGTGTCATTTATGAGCTCCATGACCTTGGGCACATACACACCAGCATGCTACACATTCTGTAATCTTCTACAGCTAGACGGCTAATCCTGGTAAACTGAGTTCTGTCAACAAGGGTGCCCGATGGGAGGAGAAAAGCGTGTCCTCCCTTCTGTGAGGGCGGCTGTTGATTTCCACGCAGTGGCCTGTCTTTCAAGAGGGAAGCTGCCAAGGCACACAGCCACCTGCCACTGGAGCCCCTGCCTGCCTGTCTTGGAGGCATGAAGAGTCTCACGGAGATGGCAAAAAGCCTCGCAGACCGGTTCCATGACATGGCCTCGCTTCTGGTGAGAAATGTTGCCAATTTGTGCAGACACAGCCTCAGGTTCATTTCAAAGTGCTTTGTGTGGATTCAGTCACGTGGCTTCTGCAGATTTCAGTAGGTTGGGCAGAACCAAATCTCCCAGGCTGTTTTAAGATGTATCCTTGTGCCCTTATTTGCGCCTAAATCCACAGGCTCCAAATGAACTAATTAACCTGCCACTGCTCATCCTTCTCAATGTATTCTTTCTCCTCCGTATTCTGTGTTCCCGGCATCGTTTTCATTCCAGGCATCCAGCCCCACACCTCAGTGTTGGGTTTGGTTTCTTTCCATCCTCCCCCCTCCCCTGACATCGCCCCTTCTTTGCTGCCCTATCTCGTCCCTCCAGGGTCCCCCAGTCATTTCCCTGCCGAGGCTGCAGCTCTGCCCACACCCCCAGCGTCTCCCCCATCCCGCGCTGGACGTTCCTTGTAGTTTAATAGCTTCCAGGCAGTCCCTGGCTTCCATCTGCGCTCTGATTCAAAGTTATTCCAAAACACAGGTGAGATTGGGTCGTTCCTCTGCTCCAAACCCATTCTTTTCTCTGTCTCCCCATCAGCTCACCTGCCCACCTCTCGAGGCTTTACTTCCTCTGCCTGGAACTTTAACCCACTGCTCATTGCCAGTCTTCTCCGCTGGGTTCTGAACTCCTTGAAGATAGACTGCAGGTCACATTCATTTGTGTGCCCACGCGGTACCTCATGGTGGGGTTTGCACAGGACAGAGCTCAGACCTGCTGAAGGAAACTCTGACCCCTGGCTGTCAGGGCGGGACGGAGGCCGACTGTGGAAGCAGCAGGAGCTGCACTAGAACCTTCAGCTGGGCCTTAAAGCATTGAGAGTGGGCACAGCAATGACGCAACGACGATCACAGGGAAGCAGCAGCCCACGAGGAGGGTCAGTGTGCCGACACAATGCACAGACGCATGTCCTGGCCAGGTCTGTCTCTGTGGTCCAGGCTGGAGTGAGTGGTGCGAACATGGCTCACTGCAGCCTCCTGGGCTCAAGCAAACCTCTCACCTCAGCCTCCCAAGTCCTAGGCATGTGCCACCACTCCCAGCTAAAAGTGTCACCATCTGTAGCCATTTTGACAGTGCTAGCAAGGAGGAAAGCTATTCCCTGAGAATTTAGGTGGTTCTCAAAGGGGATGCCAGTCAGAGCTCCTGGTGCTTTTGCCATTTTGCTGTGATAATGGCATTTGGGCCCCTCTGTGACCATGGAAGAACCTCTGAATCTGGGGACAACAAGTGACTATGGATTTCCTCCATTTTTTAAAAAAATTAATTAATTTTGCAGTTAGAGAGCACTGTGATCATGGTTTATTTATTTAAATTTTTTTTACATTTAATATTAATAAATTTAGGGGGTACAAGTTGAGTTCTGCTACATGTATACATTGTATAGTGGCGAAGTCTGGGCTTTAGCGCACCCATCACCCTGGTCGTTTATATTCTATCCCACAGGTGAGTTTTCATCCTTCATCCCCGTGCTTTGGTATGTAATGCTTGGGCAAACGTCACTCCCAAGTGAGACAACTGTCTTTCCAAAACTTGTGTTCATGCACATTATGGGCCAGCGGTTTCCCCTGGCCCTACAGCTTCACTCAGCAAAGCACGTGTGCCTTTTGCTAACAGGCAGCAAGAGGGGTACCCCCCAGGTAAAATGAGTGGCCAAGAGGGCTCTGCTCAGAGCGGAGCACCAGCAGTCCCCTCATTTTTAGGGCTTTGTACTTGGCTATTCTATTTGAAAGATTTCTTTACAATACAGTTTCCAGAATTGTGGCAATGAGCGAGGACTTCATGTTCCGTGATGAACATTCTAAGCTGTGCTCTCAAATAACAGTCTTTAGCACAAAACCGCGTGGGCGTTCCTTTTCCTAAGGCTCAGGGGAGGTAATTTAGTGAGCTTTCAAGCAGAGGATGTTCCAGGGGTTTCAGCACTTGCAGTGACATGTGGCGTCAAAGGTAGAATAAGAGACGCTCTCTTTTTGTGCCAATCAAAAAGGAACTCGAAGAAGAGAAGGTGCTGTGTATGCGCCTCCTCTCTTGAAAGCACATGCATTTAGTTCTTGTTCTGATCATCTGAGCAGACACCTTCCAAGTTGTTTTCTCTCTCTCTTTTTTTTTTTTTCATCATCTCTGCCTGTTTAGTTCACTGTCTCTCGCATGAGCTTCTGGTTTCCTGTAGATCTTCATGATGGGAAGGGGTTAGGACTTCCCATCATGAACCAGAAGCAGAAGCCTGGAACTGGCTGACTCTGGGGGACAGGGAGGGGGAGGAATGGCCTGCCCGCATCCACCCACACCTGATGGGCACCCGCGGTCAGAGCACGGGTGACTCTCAGTGCCCAGCCACACCCTGACCTCGTCCTAGAGCAGAAACTGTGCCAAGATGTCTAGGGGCAGAGCCAGGGTGAAGCTCAGGACTCGCCATTGAGGCTGACCTGTGTGCTGTGATGGCAAACTGGGCCACCTTTGCACATGGTCTGCAGCCAAAGCCTGAGGCTGTATTTTGCATTCTTTTTTTTTTTTCCTTTGGACCTGAATATGCTAATCAAATATTATCTCCTTTGTGTTTTGCAGCTTTTCTCAATGGTCTACTGCAGAGGCTCTAAATAAAAGATGCTTTCCAGCATCAATCAGAGCTACATCAGAAAAAGGTTATTATGGGAATTAAACCATGAGATGATGTTATCACGAGTCTGTCTCACTGTAAGTGAACTGGACCTGTTAACCCCCAAACCTGAACTTTCAATGTTGATAAATTGCAAGGGGCTTTTTTTTTTTTTTTTTAAAGCAGTGGATATTATCCTTTTATGGAACGCGAAAGCTGTAAATCTTCTCCTGGAAAATGTGGACTTCCTGCAGGTTTTAAACAATTTTGGTGGCTGGCTCAGCGATCCCAGGAATAGACCCCAGATATGAATCTCTATGTCTAAGAGATATTCTACCTGGGTCACTTGATGTAGCACTTGATTTTTTTTTTTTTTGCTTGTTTACACATAACAGTCACCAGTGTAATGCCACATGAGGCAAGGTATACAAGCACTCACCTGTATTCCAAGAGTTCCTGGAAATTGAGTGTCATTTGCTTTTCACGTCTAGCTTTCAACACTTTACATTGTTAACAAGAAAAATGCACATACCTCTCCACGCCACTCAGTTTCCACTTGTGTTTCCGGGACATCAGTAATCCCCCACCCCAAGCCGCCTGGAAAAGAAAATCATACAAGGAAAGAGATAGCGGGTTTTCATTGCCTGATTTCTACAGACTTATGATAGTCTCATAGGATGAAAATGATCTCTTGGACTCCAGGCAACCTAGGGAGTCAACCAACTTCTTCTGGCCCTAGACCTTCAAGGTTTAAATTGGAGGGCTATTCTAAGGTCTCAGATTCTATCCTACATTTATATGGTGTAAGGAGCCAAATTAGGGGCACATTTCTTCTGTTTGAGACAGATAAAGAGTCTCCCCACAACCCGCCACCCCCACCATGAGTCCTAGTGAAGCCCACGTTCTCAGAATGAGAAACCCTGTGGTCTCCACAGTTCAAGGTAGAGCAGATGGACTGAGCACCCATTAAATAGCTTTCAAGTTGCAAAGAAAACTCTTTTGATAAGTCTGGATGATTCCAGAGGGAAGAAGCAGTTTCATGACTTTATTTTACTGGTGTGTAATTTTGGATAATTTTTGTGTCCAAAAAAAAAAAAAAACCCACCATAAATCCACAAGCAGGAAAGATTGGTACCAGTCAATTAGCTGAGCAATTAGAACATATCCCTTAAACATTTGTACTCAAGTTTGAAGATCTAAATTGGTATAGTAATCATCGTTAAAAATAGAATGTCAAGATGGAGATTTATTTGAAAATGTTAACATTCTTTATTCTGTGTGTAAAAATAATTCTGGGATGATTTTAAAGAAAAAAAATCTGTTATGATATAATCACTTTTTCTCTCTTTGTTGTAATTTCAGTTTTTTTACACTTCGAAAAATTATTTGATTTTTCAAATGTATACTATTTTAAGATTTTTTTCTAGTTTAATTATAGAATGTATGACTCTTAAAGCTAATAAGAATTAGTGGTAAACTTAATGGGTTTCAAAGAAAAGCTAATACAACTGGTTAAAAGATGCCCTGGTTCTAATTTAAGTAGAAAGAAAGACCACAATATCTGCTGCTGCAGGAGAAACAAATATTCTTATTTTTAAAGTTGTCAGGTAATCATCTTTCTGAATCAGTCAGCAGGGTCTAACAAGCTTTCAGTTCTGAGACCCAGCAGTGATGGTACCTGAGTTGTTCAGTCTTTGTTTAGTGTTTTCATGTATAAAAAGAAGTTTTCTCTGGTAGCCTAATGAACAACTCACATGGTGAATGAGGGAAGGAAAAGAAGATTTGTAATTGCTCTGCATATAACTCTGGAATGAATGGAAAGGCATACACCTTAGCCTGTGGATGTTTTCTGCTTCTAAAGAAAGGGAAATTAATTTGGTCTGAGTACATATTGTACTAAGCCAAAGTGACCTAGGGCACTGCTCCTCAAAGTGATGGCCCACAGTGACATAGGATCTTGCATCAGAATGTACATCCCCTTATGCATTCCTTCACTGAGAACGTCTGGCAATGAAAAAAATATCAGCTGCACCAAACATTGTACTTAGTTTGTGATGGTTTGTGATCAGTGATGGTTTGGCACAAATTCCTTATCTCTTTATGGATCATGAGCAAACAGTTTGCAGATGGCAGCTGATCTGCAAACCACACTTTAAGAAATACTGACCTAAACATATATCTTTCAATTCATACTTCTAAAAACTGGTTATTTTTCATTTGAAAATGTTCTGGTGGGCCACACCTCCATTATTATTATTGTTATTATTATTTTTGGTATCACTAGGTCTGGAGTCAAAATATCTTAAATTTAATTTATCTTCTTAGCTGGCCAAACTAAGAAACTGGAAATTTGGTGGTCTGTATTTCTCAGTAAGTCGTCAAGCCCATTTTCCTCCCCAAATGCATGAATACCTAACCTGAGCTTAAGTTTTTATCCTCTGGGTTTCCTGTAGAAATGCAACTCCTGATTCATCCTACAAGGGAGGAAGACCTCCACGTGTGACTGTTGTCGACTGCATCCTCCCTGGAGGTGACAGCTCAGTGAACTGAGGACCAAGTGCGCAGCTCTGGGCTGATCATAGCAATAAAAATACTACCGTGTTGGGAACATAACGGCATAATCACCCTCAGGCTGTGTGCTGTGTGAGTTGTGTGCTAATTTGTCTCTGCAATCTTTAAAAGCTTAAATATCACTATTCCGAAAATAAGCTGATAAAGTAAAAAAAAAAAGAAAAACCAAATTTCATTCTGTGAGCCCCAGATGAAAAATATGCAAGGACATTTTGGAGGCCAGTCCCTAAGGGTTACTCACATCCACATGCATCCAGATCTTGTACTTTTTGCAAATGTCAGCGACGGCCAAGAGCGGATCGAACGCACCATACACAGTGGTTCCGGCGGTGGCGCTCACGAGGAAAGGAACAAATCCCTACACAAACGAGAAAGCCCCAAGTAATGTAAAACGGGGGTTCAAGGAGTCTTTTAAAAAGCTGGATTAAAAACAATGGCAATGCTCCTCCTACCATACTCATCTGTATTTTGGGAAGCGTCAGAAGGGTTATCAATACCCCGGGGCGTGGTACGGATTAATGTCAACTCTGGAATCTGAGCTCTGCGTGCCATGCTGTTGGGCCTGACGGTGCCTTGTGATAGATATCCCGGTTTGCAGAAGAGGCTGAACTGAGGTTGTCAGTGATGTCCACAAGCCGTTTACATATTCCAGCTAGACTTTCTGGCCCCCTTTACCCACTTTGCTCACCTTCTAGTCTTCTTTCTTCACAAGAGGGCCTAAGAACTTAATAAATACCCTAGAGCGAGCAGGCAGGACAGAGAGAAGAAACTGACCAGCCGTTATCCCTACTTGGAAAATGCTCAGCTAATTTATTGGGAGTCTGGGGGGGGGGGGGGGTTTCCCATGGGCTATGCCATGGCTTTTATCTGTCTAAGCAGTCCTCCATCTCTCTGGCCATGGCTAAATGAAAACTAACTGAAATAACAGGCTGCTGCTAGAAGAAGGCATTAGAATACCACAATAGTGTCAACCTGTTCACTCATTCCATAAAGACTCTGTCCTGTTGGTGTATAAAAATGGTGTTACAGAGTCCGTCTTTAGGTGGCAGCAAAGGTTTAATCTTGTAGTTGATGTTCTTAGAAGCAATTTTATCTAGCACCTGTATAAGAACTAGGGAAATCACCTGCTACCACTTTGTAAAAACAAAAGAAGGCCATATGAAAAGAAATTATTCCTGAGTTCATAATGATAAAATACATCTGTGTGTCATTAAACCAGGAACTGTAGATTCTATCTACTAAAAGTTCAACAGAAAATTCTAGAAACAAACTGACTTGTGAACCATCCAGGGATGTAAATGACTTTCTAGAGTTTTGTGGATGTCTTTGGTAGGGCTACAGAACTTGTTACTTTTAAACAGGGTTCTAAATTGCTTCCTGCAAAGTAAGATGTTTGGAGAGCCAATGGCATCAGCATAACCTAGGAAGGAAAAACTGGCCCCTTTGAAATAAATACGCAACAGTAACAAACATGCTACAGTAGCATCATTTGCACAAGCATACAGTTCCTGCTTGTGAAAATGATCTTTCAAAAGTGTCTGTTTAATGCCAACCCTCAGTACCTAGGGAGACAAACACTTTGGAAACTCTTATAGTATCTCTGTATAAATATTTACTCAGCAATTTAAACTTTTCTAAAGCAGAGCCTACCATTCAGAGAAAGAAACAATGACCAGATGCAAAATTCTATATTCTCACTAAAGCTGGGGATTGAGCCTTGAATCCTCTTTTAAAATTAGAACTTGAAGTGTATTCCTCAGTGGATGGAAGTAGAGATATAGACTGGATAAAACTCTGCAGAAACTTACCTTCTGTTTGGCTTCAAGGATCCTTCTTTCAAGATCAGATGGGATCATTTTGCCTCTGAAAGGAAAAATAAACGTATCACAGGTTTGCATTGAGTAATTGACTGTGTTGTCTTTACAATATAAGCAGCCACAAGAGGGTAAAGTCCAACCCTAAACTGTTGATGATCATGTTCAAACGCCTCCTTGGCTGTTTGTAGGAAGAAATGGATTTACCTCTGTGAATAACGCATGACTGCAGTTTCTGACACTCTTTGGAGACTCCTGACCAGACTGTGTTATTCTCTGCGGAATGGCCACAATGGCTGTCTACTCCACACAGAGACTTTTTAAAAAGTAATTCCCTTAATTCGATTAAAACAAGCCTGATTTGGAACAAGACATTTGGCAATGAAAGGAGAGTTGAGAAAAACATTTTTATTCCAAATCTTCTAATGAATGAGCCTACGATTTTACATAGAGATAAATGCCAAGAGGAGAAAAATCTATTCTGAAACAGTTGAATGAAAATATTAAGTCAAAACCTACTTAATTACATTCCAAGTGCTAAAAATACAAACGCAGGCCAAGAAATCATGGGCTCAAATTTCAAACAGTGAGAAAGACATTGGAGAAAGAAACTTCCTTTCATCCTAAAATGTCTATTTCTTAAAATTGATAGTATTAATACTTTGTTTACTACCATGATAATTAGAGGAGTTGATTTCTGCAAGAAGCTAGATGTGGCTACTAGATGTGTGATCTCAGTCATGTCACTTAATTTCCTGCGCCAAATATCCCTGGAAAATAAGATTACTTATAGAGTTATGAGGATTAACTGAGGTATTAATGCAAAATGATTTTTAAAAGGGCTTGACATATAGTAAGCATTCAATAAATGTTAATTTTAATTGTCGAGATTGTTTTTTATGCATTGTGATATTCATATTTTAAGACTTTGGGAAAAAAAATCAGACAAAGTAGTTGTCTGGTATGGGAGATGGTGAAATATTCTTTAAAACAAAATAGCTCTCTGGAGGTGGTTACAATGACCAAACTTTACATCAGGGTCATTGACCTAGGTTTTTAAAAGACTATTTGAAAAAATAACTTATGATAAAGCTGGATTATCAGAACAAGTGGTTGAGTGATGCTACTAGCATTTAGCGAACAGTGAGTGGGATTTGGTGTTTGTCACTAGCACAATAGTTCATCTGTGGCCTTCCCCGTCAACGTGAGTCTAGACACACAGCAAGCATCAGACTACTTCATTACAGCTGCTAGTGTTGTCTTGCCTAAGCTTTTACCTATTGAAATGTTCTTTTATTACAAATTACTTGTCTAAAGTTTCTTCATTTTTTAAAATAATGTGAGCATTATATAGTGAGAAGGTAAGTTATATTTTCTACTATTTTCATTTCAGTCAATAAAGGAGGTGTGACAAGTAGTTGGAATAAAAAGCAGATATTAAACCTCAAAGCACTGAGAATCACTGACTTAGGTGAAGCTGTTTCCCAAGAAAGATAATTGCATGGGCAATGGGTGTGGACAAGTTACTAGCGATTAGTTTGTTGGGCTGGAATGGAGCAAGGGCGTCACAGGTACCTTTGGTGCAAAGGGTCTGGACTCAGGTTCAGAGCAGCCCACCTCTGGGGACTTCTGTGAGACGGAGGGTATGGGAGGGAGGGTGGTGTGGTCAGGGAAAGAAGCCTAGAGAGCACCCACTCTTCACGCTTCTCCCTGCACTGCATAGCTTCGCCTGGAGCACCCCTTCAAGCAGCGATTTTTAACCTCTTCTACATCAGGTTGTGCTGAAACACCTTGCTCCAGCCCCAACAGCAACAACATAACATATTCAAATTTCAGAAGAAATTTGGGCATTACATTTATCTTTTACATAAAGTTTTAAGCACATGAAAATCATCATAGTATTTTTGTAGGTAAACATGGAAACTGAGAGAATTCTTAGAAATTGTTTTGCAAATCTTGCATCTTAACTAAATTTCCCACAAGCTAAACAACTTTGCGTTGGAGAATTTTGGGTAGACTAGCTTGACAACCATTCTAGTGACAACCTATTCTATTTACTTATCTAATCACATCAGGACATTTTGTTACGTGTAAAGCAGTAAGATGTCACTGTGAAGTTAGAGATTAGGATAAGTTAGAATTAGAAGGGGCTCAAGACCTGATTTTACTTGAACCATCTCGTTTTTCAAAGAAGGTAACAGGCTGAGAGGTGAAGTGACTGCACAAGGTCAAAATGCTGGTAAAAGGCCAGGTTATAACTAGAAATAAAATGACAGCCTTCCAGAATGAAGGCAAAGGACCAAATGTATAGGAAACCTATTTAGAAAGGTTGGATTCTTTTAACATTTGTTTTCCAATATGCAGAATGAGACCCCTTAGCATTACAATCAGGCTATGGGAGCAGTGACTTTTGTGTGTAATTCTAGAAATATTTATTCTTTTCATTGACTTTCTCCACAAGCATTTCCTTAACACACATCCTTTCGCTGTACAACAATCCAAGTGATGTGCAGCTTGGGACTTGAGGTGATGAGGAGCTATTTTCTTTTTTATGTGACATTCCTTGTTGCTGCCACTGAGCGCTAGTCCAAGAGCTGACAAGGAAGTATGTGTGGAGGGAAACTGTGGGCAGAAAGGTGTGCAGACAACTCACATCCCTCCTTCTCCCCGAACTCCCACACCTCCTCCCTGAATGTGTCCACAGACAGAAGTAAAGGATTGTAATAAGAGGTCCAATTTACCATGTAAGGAACCATGCTTGGCTATTCTAAATAACCTTTGAGTCCAGGAGGAAATCAAAACAGCAATTACAGAACATTAAAAATTAATGACATGAGAATACTACATATAAAAATAAGAGAAGCATCCTAAATCATTCTCAGAGGAAAATATACAGCCCTAAATGCCTTTGGAATTAAATAACAGAGAATAAAAAGAATTAATTAAATAACAGAATAAAAAGAACTAGATTAAATATTTAATTCAAGAAGCTAGGGAAACAATAACAAACAATATAGGCAGAAAGAAGAAATGAATTTTTCAGAGAATTAGAAAACTTAATAAAAAAACTTAACACTAAATTCAAAAGCTGGGGCACTGAAAAGATCAATGGATACACAAATATCTGATTAGTCCAATAAATAAAGGGGAGAAAATGTGATATTCGAAGTGAGAAAGGAGCTTACAGATTAAGACATTTTAATACTACAGAAGTCTATGTAAAGCTTTATGCTAATCTTAAAAATCTTGAGGAAATAAAAATTTTTTTTCTCTAGGAAAATATAAATTATAAAAATTGATTCGTGGCCGGGCGTGGTGGCTCACGCCTGTAATCCTAGCACTCTGGGATGCCGAGGTGGGTGGATCACTCAAGGTCAGGAGTTTGAAACCAGCCTGAGCAAGAGCGAGACCCCCGTCTCTACTATAAATAGAAACAAATTAACTGGCCAACTAATATATATAGAAAAAATTAGCTAGGCATGGTGGTGCATGCCTATAGTCCCAGCTACTCGGGAAGCTGAGGCAGGAGGATTGCTTGAGCCCAGGAATGTGAGGTTGCTGTGAGCTAAGCTAATGCCAGACACTCTAGCTCAGGCAACAGAGTGAGACTCTGTCTCAAAAAAAAAAAAAAGAAATTGATTCAAGAATGTATAGAAAATTTTAAGGAAAAACCCCCTAATAACAAAAAAATCAGCGAGAGGAATGTAGCCAAAAAAGTAACCCCCCCGCCAAATGCCAGGCACCTATGGTGAATTTTAACAAGTCTACTGCTGGAAGGCAATACTTCTAAAATTCTTACAGAGAAAACAATGGAAGCTTGCAGAATTCATTTTCTAGCTAGCTTACTCTGAAAGCAAAATCTGTTAAAGATAGCTCAGAAAAACCTCTGCATATGTATTAGAGATATAGCTACAAAAATCCTGAATATAATATTGGAAAATATAATCCAGAAGAATTAAACATAGGACCACGTAGGATTTGTTGCAAGAACGCAAAGGTGTGAATTATTAGGAGATCATTTTTAGCACAACTCATCTTATCATTAGATCAAAGTTAGGAAATTATAGCGTCATCTCAATTGATGTTTTAAAGGCATTTCATGAAAGTCAACATCCACTACAGATGAAAAGGAAGGGCTGGAGGGGAAGATTGAGGTAGAGAAGATGGAAAGAGGAGAAGTGAAAAGCAATTCTTGGTAAGTTAAGAAAAGGAGAATACTTCCTTAACACAATAAGAACATCTATTTCAAACCAAGACACAACATCATATCTAAATGCAAAATCCTAAATACATTTCCATTAAATTTAGGAACAAGAACATTATTCTTAAAGAAATAGAAAATCTGACCAGATCAATAACAAGTAAGGAGACTGAATCAGTAATCAAAAATCTCCCAGCAAAGAAAAGCCCAAGACCTAATGGCTTCACTGGGGAGTTTTGTCAAACACTTAAAGAAGGATTAATAACAATCCTCCTCAAATTCTTCCATATAATTGAAGAGGAAGAAACACTGCCAAACTCATTTCACAAGGCCAGCAAGGTTTAACCTGATACCAAAGCCAGACAAGGGACAAGTGCACTATGAGAAAAGAAAACTACAGGTCAATATCCCTGATGAACATAGATGCAAAAATCCTCAACAAGATACTAGCAAACTGAATTCAACAGCACTTTATAAGGATCATACACCATGATCAAGTGATATTTATACCTGGGATGCAATGTTAAACATATGCAACGAATAAATGTGACATACCACATTAACAGAATGAGGGATAAAAACTATATGATCATCTCAATAAATGCATTTGAACAAATTCAATATCTTTTCATGATAAAAACTCTCAACAAATTAGCTATAGAAAGAATGTACCTCAACACAGCAAAGGCCATATATGCCAAGCCCACAGCTAACACATGCTCAACAGTGCAAAGTTGAAAGCTTTTCAACTAAGATCAGGAAAGGAAGGTATGGATGCCGACTCTTGCCACTTGTACCCACCATAGCACTGGAAGCCCTAGCTAGGATAATTAGGCAAGAAAAAGAAAGGAAAGGTATCCAAATTGGAAAGGAAGAAGTTAAACTGTCACTGTTTTTTCATGGCATGATTTTATATATAGAAAACCCTAAAGACTCCACTAAAAAGCTATTGGAACTACTAAATGATTTGGGAAAGTTGCAGATACAAATATCAACATACAAAAAAAAATTAGTTGTGTTACTATACACTAAAAACAAACTATCCAAAAAAGAAATTAAAAAAAATTCATAATAGCATAAAAAAAATAAAATACTTGATAATAAATTTAACCACAGAGATGAAAGATCTATATAATGAAACCTGTAATACACTGATGAAAAAAATTGAAGATGACACAAATAAATGGAAAGATACCCTGTGTTCATGGGAGCAGTGCTTTAGCTATTGGTCTTCTGTGTTTCCATATTAATTTATAACATTTTTTTCCTCTATTGTGAAAAATACCGTTGGAATTTTGATACGGATTTCATTGAATCTGTAGATCACTTACTATTGTTAAAATGTCCATACTTTTAACAATACTGGTTTCCAAAGCTAAAACAATCTTGAGCAAGAAGAACAAAGATGTGATATGAAAAGTACAGGCAACAAAAACGAAAATAAGCAAGTGTGACTACATCAAATAAAAAGTTTCTGCTTTTAGTAAGGAAACAACCAACTAAATGAAAAGACAGCCCATGGGATGGGAGAAAATATTTGTAACCTTTTATCAGAGAGGGCAGGGGTCCTCAAACTTTTTAAACAGGGGCCAGTTCACTGTCCCTCAGACTGTTGGAAGGCTGGACTATAGTTTTAAAAAACTAAGTCCTATGCACACTGCACATACCTTATTTTGAAATAAAAAAACAAATGGGCAAAAACATCTGCATATGGCTTATGGGCTGTAGTTTGAGGATGCCTGAGATAGGGGGTTAATATCCAAAATATATAAGGAACTCATCCAACTCAATAGCAAAAGCCCCCAAATAACCTGTTTAGAAAATGGGAAAGGACTTGAATAGACCTTTTTCCAAAGAAGACATAGAAATGGTTAATAGGTATATGAAAAAGTGCTCAACATCACTAATCACCAGGGGTATGCAAATCAAAACCATAATGAGCTGTCATCTCATACCTCTTAGGGTAACTATTATCAAAAAGTCAAAAGATAACAAGTATGGAGGAGGACGTGGAGAAAAGAGAACTCTGATACATTGGTGCAGCCATTATGGAAAATAGTATGAGGGTTCCTCAAAAAAATTAAAAATAAAACTACCATATGAGCCAGCAATCCCACTTCTCAATATATACCCAAAGGAAATAAAATCACTGTCTACAAGAGACATCTTCATTTCCATGTTCATTGCAACATTATTCACAATTGTCAAGATATGGAAACAACCTAAGTGTCTGTCAACAGAAGAATGAATAAAGAAAATGTGGTAAATATATACAATGAAATCTTATTCGGCATTGTAAAAGAAGGAAATTCTGCCATTTGTGATGGCATGGATGAACCTGGAGGATGACATTAGGCTAAGTAAAATAAGCCAGGCACAGAAGGACCAATACTGTATGATTTCACTTATGCATAGAATCTAAAAAAGTCAAACTTATAGAAATAGTAGAAGAGTTGGTTAACCAGGGTTAGGGATGGGTAAATGGTGAGATGTACAACACTGTGACTATAGTTAATAATAATGTATCACATACTTGAAATTTGCTGAGAAAGTAGATCTTCAGTATTCTCACAAAACAAAGGGTAACTGTGAGTGATGCGTGTGTTAATTGGCTTGATTGCAGTAATAATTTCACAATGTGCATGTATATCAAAATATCACATTGTATACCTTACATGTATATAATTTTAATTGGTTAGTTATACCTCAGTAAAAGCTGGGGAAATTTTTCTTAAAATTTTAACCAATAAACTAAGAAAATGATCACTACATATTGGAAAGGAGATAAAATAACAATCAGTATCTGAAACTATATGAGTAAACTGAAACTATCATAAGTCTGAAAAAATTCAAATATCAAAAGGTTTCTGATATTCCAATAATGATCAGTAGAAAATAAAATGAAAGAGAGAGAACTTTAACAATGGCGACAAAAATTTTAAAATATCTGGAAATAAACTTAGTAAGAAAATATAAAATCTATAAAAAGAGAAAAACAGATCTTTACCAAAGGACACAAAAAAGATATGGATAAATGAAAAGACATATCACGTTCTTTGATTAAAAAAACTCAACATTGCAAACACATATGATTAATATCTAAATTTAACACAATTCCAACAGGATCACCTGTAGGAATTTTAAGGGAATAGGAACCTGGGAGAGCAATTTTAAAGTACAACAGGATGAAAAACATTAGTAAAAGAAAAAAAAAAAAAGGAATGGGCAGGTGACAGACAGATTTTTTTTCTATTAGTTAGTAGAACATATTGTAAAACTATAGTGATTAAAAAGTATGGTAATGGAGCCAGATAGGCATATCAGAGGAAAAAAACTAAAAGATAAGAAATGCCCAATATAAATTTAATCTGTAACAATATGGATCTTAATGGTAAACAGGATTTGGCAGAAAGAAAAAGAAAGAAAGAAATTGATTGATTTCACATTTCCCACCACAGACCAAAATAAATTTCAGTTAGATCACCTATTTAAATAATTATACAAGGTTTCTAGCGAAAAAAAGATGAATATTAACACATACTAAGAATGGGAAACACTTCCTAAAGATGCTAAAGGTGAAAAATGGGCAATTGATTATCACGCTATCAAAAAAATACCACAAATGAAATTAAAAAGCAGATGATACATTTTAGAAAACATTTGCAACGTACATGAGAAAATGTCTTCTTTTTTGTTTTGAACTATAAATAACTGGTAAGCATAAAATACTCAGCTTTGCTATTTATCAAAATGCAAATGAAAACATGAATAATAAAAAAGCTCCATCCATCACACTTACACCAGTCACTTAAGGTTTGATGGGCTGGTGAGGTAGGCACCTCTTTATACAACTTGAGGGGAGAGTAAATTGGTCAGGTCTTTTCTGAAGGGAAACATGACAGCAATATCACAACTCTTAGCACAGGCATAGGCCTGGGCTCAGAAATCCTGCCCCTAGGAATTTATTCTAAGAAGATACTATAAGGATATGTGCAAATATTTAGTCACAATGATATTTATATTAGCAGTTTTTTAAATAGTAAAAATTTAAAGCAACTTAAATTTTCACAAAAGATTTGTTAAGTAACATAAATAATAAACAATGGATTATTAAATAGTGTACGAGAATTGTATTGGAGAATTTCTAATGACATGCTAGTTGTCTATAATAGTTGTAAAGTAAAAAACAAACTTCTAATCAGTAAGCACTTCTAGTTCCTTTTATGTTAAAATACATAAAAATATATTTGGAACTATATGCACCAAAAAAGCATTATGAGAGATTATATCTGTTATTTTCTTATTGTTCCACAATGAATATGTGTAGTTTCTGGAATAAGGATATTATTTTTCTAAAAAAGAAGGAATCATCTCTTATATAACACTATATAAATTAACTCAAAACAGACACCTGAATGTAAGAGCCAAAACTATAAAACTCGAGAAAACAGCATAGAGCAAAACCTTCATGACACTGAATTTGGTAATGATTTTTTTGATATCATACCAAAGGCACAGGCAACAACAACAAAAAATTAGACAAACTGCACTTCATGAAAACTAAAAACTTTTGTGCATCAAAAAACACTATCAACAAGTAAGAAGGCAACTCATAGAATGGGAGAAAATATTTGCAAATTGTATAACTGATAAGGAATTAATAGCCTGAATATATAAAGAACTCCTAAAACAACAACAAACTCAATTCAAAAATTGGCAAAGGACTTGAATAGACATTTCTCCAAAGAAGATGTACTAATGATCAACATGAAAAGATTTTGAACATGAGAAGATGTTCAAAATCTAATCACTAGGGAAATGTAAATCAAAACCACAATTAGATACCAGCTCATACCTATTAGGATGGCTACTATTAAAAAAAAACAATAACAAGTGTCGGTGAGGATGTTAGATACTGGAACCCTTGTGCACAGCTGGTAAGGTAAAATGGTGCAGCAATTGTGGAAACCAGTGTAGCGTTTCCTCAGAAAATTAAAAATAGAACAACCATATGATCCAGCAATTCTACTTCTAGGTATCTCCCAAAAACAATTAAAAGAGCAATCTTGAAGAGGTAATTTGTACACCCATGTTGCATAGCAGAATTATTCACAATAGCCAAAAAGTGGAAGCAACCCAAGTGTCTGTAAATATATGAATGGATAAATAAGATGTGTATATACTTATAATGAAATACTATTCAGCCCCCAAAAGGAAGGAAATTCTGACACATGCTACAACATGAATAAACCTTGAGGACATATGCTAAGTGAAATATACCAGTCACAAAAAGTCAAAGGCTGCATGATTGAATTTATATGAGTAAAGTCTTTCATGTAGTCAAATTCATAGGGACAGAAAGTAGAATGGTGGGTGCCAGGGGCTGCAGGGAAGGGGTGATGGGGAGTTAGTGTTTAATGGATACAGAGTTTTAGTTTTGCAAGATGAAAAGAGTTGTGGAGATGGACAGTGGAGATGGTTGCACAAGAATATGAGTGCATTTAAAACCACTGAAATGAGCACTTAAAAATGGCTAAGATGGAAAATTTTATGTATACTTTATCACAATAAAAAATTGGGGGGAAAATCAGGGGCTGTGTTTAACTAGTGAATAGTAGTTCTCTTCTGAGTCCAAGTCCTGACTCTTCACTTACCAGCCACATGACCTTGGACCTGTCACCTGTGAGTGTTATGAATCAAATGGGGGAAAAAAACCCCAAAACTTGCCATACTGTTTAAAATTGTGGTGTATATGGAAACACTTCATCAACTATGGCAGCACCAGGTAAATGTAAGGAAATAGGCTCTTTTGTGTCTTTAATTAAATGAATTAATTAGAGCAATTGTGTACAGTGCCCAGGACTATGCCTGGCATATCATGAAGACTCAGTGTCAGCTGTTATTATTTTCTAATCCTTCCTGATATAGGACATAATGAAGCACACACACCACTAGCACTCCTGAGTTCTCCACATCTAATCCCACAGGAAATAAGGCATTCGGTGGGCTTCCCACAGCCCCTGCTCAATAGTAATTGGTTTGGTTTCTCTGTGAAGTCTGTTCTGTTATGATACTGAACAGCTCCCCAAGGACTTGAAAGAGTTAATTAGCATCCCTAACCACCTTCAGGCACTGGCTGCAATTCAGCTAATTTAATAAAAAAGTATAATGACCCCAGATTATTTATACTTTCAATTGTTTAAATCAATTGTATGATAAAGTGTGGTACTTAAGCAGAACAGGGAAATGTAGTCTAACTGTAATTTATAAAGCCACAGGGATGTGTTTAAAAGGAAGGCAAAGATGTATACAAAGGCACTAGTACTTAATTTGTGGCATAAAAGCATTAATCAAATAGCTCACAAAATTCTTGTGTTACATGGGAGCTAGAAAAGCCAGTGATTCCTCTAGTCCTCTGCCACTGGGTAGCATGGGTCTTGGTCAGATTTATTTTCTGTAAGGTTTTTACAACAAATGACTGCTAATTTAGATAATGTAAAGGAAACCCTGAAGGTAGCAGAAAGAGAAGCAAAGATGGAAGAGAGAGGGAAGAGAGTATTAATTTTTAAAAACACCCTTGAGTTCATACTGACAATAAGAGAGAGAGAGAGAAAAGAAAAAGAAAAAAAAAAGACAAAAAGATAAGGAGAGCTCTACCCTGCAGTAGAATGAAAGAACTAATAAATAAAGACGGAATGGTGGTGCTAGAAAATCACTATTCTGCAACCATCGTAACAATAATTCAGGCAGAATTCATCAATGGATGCTAAACTAGTGGGTGAACATTTCAGGAGCAACAGGATATTTATATAGTATCAAAACATCCCCTACAAGACACTTATTAGCTGCAAAGGAGACAAATAGTCATTTTATAATGGAGAAACCTGGGAAGATGGTGAAAGTTAACACTACTGGCAATCTCATCTTAGGACGAGATGCACTTGAGGAGGGCCAGCATTGCCTCCCCCAAGTCCTGCTCCACACGCATCACTGGAATCTAATCACAAGAAAATTATCAGGCAGATCCAGATTAACTATAAAATAAATGGTCTACATGGTTCACAAAGACCAACCTCATGACAGACAAAGGCAGGCTAAAGAGATGTGGTGACGATTAAATGCCAGGTGTGATCCTGGACTGGGAAACAAATAGCTGTAATGGATATGGTCAGGACAGTTGACCCACTTTGAATAAGGCATGTAGACTTATTAAGTGTATTGTATCGGTGTCAAATTTCCTGATTTTGATAATTGTTCCGTAATTGTGAATATCCTTCTTCTTATGAAATACACATTGAGGGATTTAGGCTTAAAAGCATCATGATGTTTTGTAAGGAACTTTCAAATGGCCCAGAAAAAATATCTACAATTAACATATGTACTATTTGTTACATTTGATATGTAATATTGAACTTTATATACAGTATATCTGGAGAGAAAGAGAAAGAGAAAGCAAATGTGTCAGAATGTTCACGACTGGTGAATTTAGGTGTAGGATATATGAGAATTCTTTTTACTAATCTTGCAATGTTTCTTTAAGTTTGAAATTATTTTAAAAATACAATGTAAAAACAAAAAGTTGAATGAGTTAACGTCTAAGAACCTTCCCAAGTCCAGGGGCGTCTGACTTGAACCCCGTGGGCAGCCTGTCGTGGGCCTTGGCAGAGGCTCAGCCCGGCTCGTCCATCGCCCAGACCTCCCGCCTTCGCCACCGTCCCCTCGCTCCCGTCCGCCCAGTGCTGCGACGCAGACGGTGCCACAGTTCCTGCGCGCCTCAGAGGAGCACCCTACAGTCTCAGCCAAAAGAACGAGGAACTCGACGAGGGAAATGAAACCTCTGCCATCTATTTCATCCCTTCTTTTCCCCACAGAATTCGCATTTCCTCTCCAGAGGTCCGCCACCTCGCGGTGACGCGGCCTTCAGCCCCTCTCCTTCAAACAACGAAACCGGAAGCCGCCGCCCGTACACAGTGCTCCCTCAGGCGGCCCCACTGCCTCCCTTCACCTCGACCTCCCTGTCGCCTGTGTTGGTGCTCCCTTTTCTTGTCTGCCACTCTCTCCTCATCGAAGCTGCTCTTGCCACGCTCACCGGCCACCTCCTCGTCAGTGCAGCCGAGGGGCAGTGGCGGCCCTCGCCTCCGCCACGGCCAGCAGTGGGTCCTGTTGACCGCTCCTCCCCTAGACTCACCTCGTGGCCCTACATTCTCCCCCCAAGCTCCGGCCACTCCTCAGTCTCCTCTGCGGGCTCCTGCTCCGCCTGTCCCGAGGTGCGGCTGCCCGCAGAGTCCGTCCCCAGGCCCACTCGTGCGTGGCTTCCCCTGAGCCCCAGGCTCAGGTTCCCAACTGCCTACCTGACGCCCTCCCTCGGGCGTCTCACAGACCTTCCCTCAGCATCTCCTCATCTGAACGTCTCGCCGCAGCCGGGGTGCTGCGACTCACAAAGAGCCCCACTCGTGTGGCCTCCTGCCTCCACCTCCCCGCCAGCCAGCCCGCATTTCTGTCGGCTCCACATCCCTCTCACGGCCTGCGTCCCGTCAGCCCCCCTTGTACCCCCATTCCTGTCACTACAGCAGCCACCAGCTTGCAGTCTCGAACCCCTTCCCCTCCGCACTGAAAATAATATTTCTAACGTAAAACCACGACGTCGCTTCCCTGCTCAAAACAGTGCCGTCCCACGCCTTCCGCCTCAAGTTCAAACAGCTTAACCTGGCGCACAAGGCCCGTCATGACGAGGATATTCTGACCACATCCTCCCCTGAACAGCCAAGTTCTCCCATCCACTTTAGAAAGTGCTGTGACCTCTGCCCGGAACATTGTTTCCTTTCCTCTTCATGTGGCTAACTCCCATCGTCGTTCCTCTAGATGCAGAATGGCAGCCTGTCTTCCCATAGTACCTTATCATCGTGTTCACCTTCCTGACATGTTTTTGCTTCTTTCACACCAGACTAAGTTTTATAGCATCTGTGACAGCGTCCACCGCACCTGCCACTGTGTTACCAATCAAGGCTACTGCTCATGCCAAACGGAGTAGCTCACAGGGCTCCTGCTTCCATCATGTGGGAACTTGAGACACTTCCAAATTATCATGCATACGATAGAAACTTCCTCTCCTCTTCTCTTGACTATTTGGTAAACATGTTTTTTGTTCAATGGCCTAATCCAATTCTGAAATATCGCAGTCTTCTTTCATGAATACTTATTTTATTCTAAATATTAATTCACTTTTCTTCTCTATCCTTTGACATATCCACACAGCATTAATTTGGAGCCACTAATTCAGATTTCACAAATGTTAGACCCAATGACACTTGAATAAAAATTCACTAATCCCACCACTGTGAATATTCAACTTTCCGTTAACGAGGAAAGGGAACTCTTGAACTACAAATGAAATAAAGGTTTCATTCAACACATTTCCCTCTTATGAATTTAATAACTCATTTTTACAAAATAGACTACTCCTTTTTGGTCATGATACTTCACATTAAAATGTAAGCCACGGAGAACTCAAATTTTGCATTATCTCATCATATTCTACTTACTAGAATAAATTAAAATGCTTTTTGATTTTCAACTCTGAGAGAACCTAATCCAAACAAATAAAGATTTCCTATATGTCTCTCTTTTTCCTTTTTTTTTGACTGAGAACCATGTTTCACTTTGAACTGGTCACTGGAGTAAGCCCCTGTGACTGCCGATGAAAAGAAGGCACCTCACTGAGGTCTTCCTCCACGCGTGGCTTTGGCTCATAGCTAGAAAGGCACAGACTGTCTCTCTCACTGAGACATTTCCCCTCAATCATGAGCCTTCAGCTCATTCAACTGTCTGCAGACACAATAAAACCACCCCCCAGCCGCTGACAGACTGACGTGCGGTAGGAAGGAAAGGGAAAGGGAAGCCTTGAGAGCAGGTCCAGGCTTGTGTTTGGGGGAAGCCTGGACAAACTTCACAAAGCACAGCTAGGAGAAACCAGCGTGCAGGACTCACACCGTCGGCCTTCAGTGATTTTCTGAACTACAGGTCCGACTTTCACAAGGACGTGACAATAAAAACAAACATGGCTGAGAGCATTTTAGCTGATTCTATGGGGATGATGGCTACAAATGATTGTCCAAGGCCTTTTCCTGGGCCTCTGACCCCAGACACTTCAATTTCACTTAAATTTGCAGCCCCCAATGCCCAGGCTGCAGACTGGAACCGGTCAGTGATCTGTTAGAAACCAGGCTGCACAGCAGGAGGTGAGCAGTGGGCCAGCGAGCGAAGCTTCATCTGTATTTGCAGCAGCTTCCCATTGCTGGCATCACCACCTGAGCCCCGCCTCCTGTCAGATCAGCTGCAGCCTTAGATTCCCATCGGAGCATGAACCCTACTGTAAACTGCACACGGGCGGGACCCAGGTTTCAGCTCCTAATGAGAATCTAATGCCTGATGATCCCAAGTGGAGATGAGGCGGTGATGCTAGCACTGGGGAGCAGATGCAAATACAGATTATCATTAGCAGAGAGGTCTGACTGCACAATAAATGTAATGTGCTTGAATCATCCCCAAACCATCCCCAACCCCAGTCCATGGAAAAATTGCCTTCCACGGAACCAGTCCCTGGGGTCAAAAACATTCAGGACCACTGACTTAAATCATTAAGGCAAGACTCCCAATCTTAAACTCATGCCATACAGATAATACGAATTCCCAATACAAAGTCAAAGACTACATGTAGCTACTAACATAGCTTTAATTCCACCCCCCCCAACATACTCTCATATAATACTGCTAAGTGAATAAACTGGTGAAACCGTCGCAAGGCAAGTTGGCCTAATGTATCTCACTCCTTCAAAACATTCATGTAATTTTCGTGAGTAGGAACACGAACAGACAAACATGAATGGAGGAGCTGTAGACACATAAGGATGTTCATGGAAGGATGGAATGGTTATTTGTAACAGTAATTGCAGGAACAGAAAAATGCCCAGTAGGAG
>VSMD01092313.1:0-14048 GCA_008750895.1 Mirza zaza | reverse complement strand
GATCTGAGTTTGCAAGGCTCTCCCTGGCATCTGAGTTGGAGACAGGGCAGGGGCGGGAGCGGGAGCAGTGGGAGGGACTGGCGCTGCCTCCGGGCCACAAAAAAGGGAAACCCAGAAACCCCAGTGCGTGGGCCTTGCATGGGGAGCAAACACTTGCCTGCAGGTGGACGCCCTGGCTCTAGTCCTGGCGGTCTCACTAACTTCTTGTGTGACCTTGGGTAGGTCACTTCCCCTCTCTGGGCCTCAGTGTCCTCACCTGTAAGATGAGTGCCCTGGACCAAGTCCCTGCTGGCTGTGCAACGCCCCAGGGAATAAGCAGGAAGTGGACATAAGGGAAGGGGACCGCAGGAGAGGTGGCAGCTGTGGGTCCCCAGAAAAAAACCTGCCTTCTCCAAAGACGAGCTATTGTCGTGTGTGTGTGTGTGTGTGTGTGTGTGTGTGTGTGTTGGGGGTGCTGACAATTCTTCAGGTTTTTTTTTTTTAAAGGGAAGCTGGAAATCCAGTAATTTTTTTTTATGAGAAATCATCTGATTTTTAAATGTTGGTTCAGTTCTTTGAAAAAAAATCACTATTTAGGTCACCCCAGACTCATCTACCCTATTCACAGCCCGCCAGTGTGAGACCGACTTGCTGTAGCCTTTCAGGAAGGAGGAGGCAGCAGGTAGAGAGGAGGGGACTCGGGGGGCACATGGGTCCCCTAGAATGAGGACAGGCTGCACCTCCTTGCAAAAACCACCCCTGCCTGGAGCCCCTTCCAGCTCACGCAGGAAGCCAGAGTCTGTTTTCATTAGAAGCTGAACCGCCCCGAAGGCATATGAACCAGCTCCCCCGTCCGGGAGGCTTTTAAATGTACCTTGTAAACTTGCCTTTCAGACCTGACAAGAGGCAGCCTTGTCAGGAGAGCGGCTGGGGAGCAGAAGTCCTCGGTCCTGCCCGTATCAATCAGGCGGGGTGGCAGGAGCAGGCGGAGGGAAGAAGACGACTCAGCAGGCAGGATTCGGCAGCCCGTGGTGGTGTCAAGGGCAGAGACCCGAGTTCATGGTCACTGCTCTGGCCGCTGCTGGCTTGTCACTTTGAGCAAGTCACTTAACCCTCTGAGCCTCTGCTTCCTTCCCTGAAATGTGGAGATAATAAATCTACCTTGCAGGGCTGGCTGCACAACCACCTAGAGCTGGGAACTGCCGTCATGCCCACTCCATGCAAGAGAGAATCGGACTTCTGGAACTTGCCCAGGGTCAACTCAGCTAGTAAAGTCGGGCGTGAGACTTGAACCTGGGTGGGTCCGGCCCACACCCTCGACCAGGACACTGGGGGATTAGAGGAGAAATGAGGAAGACGTTCAGCCCCTGCTGCCTTGGGACTCGCTGGGTGGTCTTGGACAGCCCTTTCCGTCTCTGGGCTTCAAAATGGAAATGGCTGTGCGACCTTCAGGATCCTCTAGTTCTGACATTCATTCACTCAACACACACTCAGTTACCACCTGCTCTGTCAAGGCCTGGGGGAGCAAGACAGACAGACGGACAAATGCATGAGGTCCCTGAGCTCTTGGCGTTTACATTTGGGGCCGGGAGCGGGGACGAAGGGTAAAGGCAGGAGCAGAAGTCGCAGGATGCATCCCGGCTAGTGGTATGTTTGGAAGCAAAACAGCAGGGCGGTGCGGGAGTGCTGGGAGCTGGGCAGGGCAGAGGGGGCGGCCTGGGACGCTTGTCCAGGAGGGGGCAATTCAGCCCCTACGTGGATGGTGAAGGTGAGTCAGCCACTTACAGACCAACAGGGGAATCATTCCGGGCAGGTGAGCAGCAGGAGCGAAGGCCTCTAGGAGGGAGCAAGCTCAGTGTTTGCAAGGACCAGGGAGAATCCGATCCAGCATCAGGAGTCTGTGAAACCTTCTTGTCCTGGAGGCCAAGGGGCAGGCAGCCAAAGGGAGAGAGATGGCGCTGGCCCCAAGTCCTCCCCTAAACCTGGAGGACTGGCCCTTTAATGATCCCGGGCGGGCACTCAGAGCAATTGCAGTTTGAAGCTCCCAGCTTCGTTACCACAAGTGGAAAATTACCTTAGCATCTATTCTGCATTGCCTTTTGATCCCGATTTCATCATTCAGATGTACAGCAGTGCGTTTTCAACGGGTACAATTTAATTAGGCTCAATTTGTATAACTAAATTATTAAAGACTCATTTAGAAAGAGCTTCATGTCCAAGGTTCGCTGGGCTCCACTGTTTGCTCGAAAACACATTTGGAATAGAGCCCGCTGATGACCTTGCATTCTGGAGCGTTCTCCTGCTCTGCCTCCAGCAGCCTCGGCCTGGCTTGTCGTTTAATTTCCATCTCATTTAATAGGATGTCTTTGCATATCTCTGGGTCCTGGAGCAGCTGACAAGTATCTCCTGTAATTGCACAGAGGTTTCTTGTACGCTCCCTCAGTCGGTCATCAAACATTCACGGGGAGCATCGCAGGAGCTTGGGGTGGGGGTGGAAAGGTAGCCAAGGTGCAGGCCCTGCAGGTGCACACCTATAAGGGAGCGGGGAAGGAGAAAATAAGGATCCAATGTTATCCTCATTAACAGTCCTGTTGGGGGGGCAGTGATGGGCTGTCATCCCACCAGCAGATGAGGACTGCAAGGCTCAGAGTCTCCAGGTCAGTGGTAAAATCAGAGTTTGAATTGAGGATTCTGGGCTGGTCCTGCCTCACCAAGGTCTTTCTCCTCTTGTGGGTGGGAGGCGAGGACATCAAGGCACAGGTGGAGGCAGGAAAGGTCTGGTGGGGAGGGGTCCTGAGAAGAACAGCGGGGACAGGCTGCTGGCAGACCTGGAGACCCAGGAGCCTCCAAGTCATGAACTGGGGGTGGGGGGTGTATCAGTCAGGGTTTTCCAGAGAAATGGAACCAACGGTATACACACACACACACACAAAAGAGGGAGAGAAATTTATTGTAAGGAATTGCATTACACAATTACAGAAACTGAAAAGTCCCAAGATTTGCCGATGGTGTAGTTCGAAGCCAGTAGGCTCAAGACCAAAGAAGAGCCACCGTGTTAGTTCAAGTCCAAAGGCAGGAAAACAGGGGTGTCCCAGCTCAAAACCCTCGGGCAACAGGAGCTCCCTCTTGCTTAGCCTTTTTGTTCTGTTCAGGTCTTTAGTGGATTGGACAAGGCCCACCCACATTGCGGAAGGCAATCTGCTTTACCCTGTCTCCCCATTCATCCAGAACCACCCCCACAGACACACCTGCAATAATGTTTGACCAAATGTCTGGGCACCCTGTGGCCCAGTCAAGTTGACACATGAAATGCACCATCGCAGAGGGGCAGAGAGAAGGAAAGATAAGAGAAAGGCATTGCTGGCTATAGACAAAATGGCGGAGGGGAGTGAAGGAAGTTCACATCTCACTTCATCCTCAGAGCCACACTATGAGATATGGGTCATTATCCCCATATTAGAGATGAGAACACTGAGGCTGAGATAAGTGATTTACCCAGGAGGGGACACGCAGCTGATGACATCATGCCATCTTGTCCTTGGGTAACATTTGCATCCATGGAGAAAAGATGAGGCTACTGCCTGCAGGCCTATCCCCCGGGTCCTAACTTTTGTTTTCTGTTGTCCCTTCCGTGCTTCCAGTGCAGATCAGAATCTGCCCAAGTAGCTACACCACCTGTGTCTGGCTGCCACAGGTGTTGAGGGAAGGTGACATCACTGTTGGCACCGTGTTCAATGGATTCTCCCATAATCCTCCACTGCAAAGATGCCAAGAGCTTGGAGTAGGACCCAGGACACCCACTCTGTCTCTGAGTCCTCACTGGACTTGAGCACATCTTTCCTGTCTGTGGTTCTCATGTTCCTCACAGTAGAACAGGACGGGAGGGCTGGAAGGTGTCTAAGATCTCACAGAATCTTCTGAGGGGCTCCACGGCTCCAAGCTGGGTCTGTCCTTTGCCAGGAGTCCCTTCAGCCTCTGGGATCCCCAAATGTATCAGGGCTGCCCTGGCAGTACCTCCAGCCAAGGGGTTCCACTCGCCTCTCTGAATGAAACGGACACTGGAGAACCAGGTCCACCCCAGGGCCACAAGCAGGGCGTGGAAGGGAGCGTTGGCTCAGATGCGGGGAGCTTACAGCCGTACACATGCCCTGGCCCTGCCCCCCATGCTATCCTCCGCCCGGGAACTGTGCACGGCCTTGGCAGCACTGGTCCAGGCACACGATTTCTCCTCTCCTACCTCCCACCTCCACACGCAGGACATTCCTCAATGACGCACACCCAAGTCAGTGCATCCAGGCCTACAGGTGCGGGAAGAGAAGGCAAATGCACCACCTTTGACCCAAGAAAGAAATTGGGAGAAGCTTGAAGCCAGCAAGCCCAATGGGAGCAGAGAAAGACAGCTAGACAGGAAATGGCCCCAGGATCCTGTTCCTAATCCACTGTGTGACCCCCAGCAAGCCACCACCCCTCAGGGTTCTCATCCATAAAGTAGGGAAGACAATAGGTCAAGATGGTTTTTAAGTCCTTCCCAGGTTTGCCCTCCTGCCCGTGGGCCTTAGCATGGTCCCCTCAGCCTGGAACCCTCACCTTGCCCCTCACATTCCACCTAGGCAGTCCCTGCTCGCACTTCCAATCTCAATGAAAGTGCCACCTCCACCAGGAAGCCTTCTGGGAATCACCCAGACTAGATTAGGTTTTCTTACGACATCCTCCCCCTGCTCCCTAAATTCTTCCTGCCTAGCTCACATATTGATGGAATTGGGAACAGCATATGTCACAGCATTTGTTCCATCTCCACTTCTAGTACTAACTCAGTGGGAGCAGGAGCCACATCTGACCTGTTCACCTCTGTCCTCCATGCCCAGTACATGGCTAGGCACATAGTAGATGCTCAATAAATGTTCGTTGACTGACAGACTGAATGCACAAATACTTGAATGGTATGGGACCTTGAGGATAAAGAAGAAAATGATAAATAATGCAGAAACTACCCATATTCTCTGGGCGTTATAAATGCCTGGCCAGCCTGCAGTCTGCTTTGCAGAAGCACCTGATCCCACTGCCACCAAAACAGGAGAAAGCGTGGGGCTATAGCCCAACATCCGGGCACACACCCTTCCTTCTTCCTGCCCTCCTCTTGCCTGTGTCTGGGAGAACAGGGAAAGGGGCTCACACTGAGGGGGTTCCTGCTGCAGTCTCCCACCTGAACCCCTCCTCCCCCATGCCATCCCATCGCAGTGGTTGCTCTGGAAACCAACATGGCCTCGTCAGTGGGCGATGAGCCCTGGGAACTAGCTTGGGGAAGCAAACGCCTCTGCGTTGTTTCCATGTAAACACTCGGTGTAGCGCGCAGAGCGCAAGATAATTCGTCCAGGCTGTCAGGAAACCCTGAAGAGGCCTCTTTGCCCCGAGATCTCCCCTGGCTGTGGCATATCTCACACTCTGTGGGAAGCTGTCAGCTCTGTGGAGCGACTGGAAGAATTAAAAATAAAAATTGACTTCCAGAGAACAAAATCAGACCTGACAACTCCAGTCATTTATACCAGGCGTAGCTAGCAGATTGCAAATGCCTTTGTCGAAAGGGAGTGGCAGGGACGGAGAGGGGGAGGCTGTCTCAGGGAGGAGCCTTGAGAAAGCATCCCACTCTGCCCGCCACGTCTTCCTCTGGGCCCAAGGTCTGTCCCTGCGCCTTGCACCATGAGGCTTCCAGTGGCAGCCCCGGCCCCCTTGCCAATTTCTTCTCTCTCCCAGCCCTCATCTTGGGCTGGGACCGTGCCCAGTAAACTGCAGGTGCTCCATTAAACACAGTTGATCCCCGGAACAGGCTGAGAACCCCTTATCCAAAATGCCTGGGCCCAGAAGTGTTTTGCATTCCAGATTCTTCAGATTTGGGAATATTTATCTTATACCTACCAGAGGTGAGCATCCCAGGCCCAAAAACCCAAAATCTGAACTGCTTTCAATGAGCATTTCCTTTGAGTGTCATGTCAGCACTCAAAAAGCTTCACATTTTGGAGCATCCCAGAATATGGATTTTGGGGATTAAGGATACTCAACCTGTATTAGCAGATTCCATATTTGTGAATTCACCTACTCACTAAAACCTATTTGTAACCCCCAAATCAACACTCAGGCCACTCATGGATATGCGTAAAATACTTGAATTGTTCCATGCACATTTTCTTAGCTGAGGTCCAACAAGGCAACGCTCTGCCTTCTTGCTTCAGCCCTCAGACTGCAAACAAGTACCCTTGCATGGTCCACTTAGTGCCATGTTTTTCACATTTCTGTGCACTTTATTGGTGATTTTGCTGCTTAAAAGGCCCCCCCAAGCACAGTGCTAAAGTGCTGTCTAGTATTTCCAGACACGAGAAGGCTGTGGCGTGCCCTGTGGAGAAAATACATGTGTTAGTAAGTCTCATTCGGACATGAGTTGTGATACAATGCTGTTGGCTATGAGTTCAACATTAGTAAGTCAACAATATATATCAAGTAATGTGTCTTTAAACAGAAACACACATAAAACAAGGTTATGTATTGATTGACTGATGAAAATATCATGGCCAGAGGTCCACAGGAGCCTAAGCTTGTATTTTCGCCAGGAACAAAGGTTCAATATTTGCTAATTCAGTGTTTGCAGAGACTGTGTAGAATGTAACTATTTCAAATAATGAAAATCAACCGTGTCTGACACACTGAGTCAAATTGTTTCTGTATCTGAGTTTCCCATCACCTTCTCCCAGGATGTACTGGAGGGCAGAGATGGGGACTGACTCATTTGTGCATTTCAGCACCACTGGGAGTACAGGAGGTCCCACGCAAGTGTTTGCTGAGTAGGAATTTTCGATAGAGTAAGCAGGCAATCTGCACTGAGAATGTGGCTTCCGAGAAAAGGAAGGGAGGGAGTTAAGCGCATAGTTGTCTAGGAGAAAGGTGACCTGGGCAGAGGAATAGCAGGTACAATGGCTCTGAGGCAGGAATTTGCCTGGGATGTTTGCGGAGTGTCAAGAGGCTGTGTGGCTGGAGTGGAGTGAACCAGGGGAGAGTGGCAGGAGAGCTGCATAGAATTGACCTTCTTTGAGTTCAGGTTTATTCTAGGAATGTAAGGTTGGTTTAACCTCCAATCTTTATAATGTATAATATTAACAGAAAAAGAAAAAAAACTACATGATCATCTTAAAGATGCACTCCTAGAATAAACCCACTTGGTTGCAATATATTATCCATTTTGTATGTGACTGGATTCAATTTTTAATGTTCTTTCAGGTCTGGGCATTGCAGTTATGCTGGCATCATAAAATAAGCTAAAGGTGCTCCTTTATTTTCTATTCCTGGAAGAGTCTGTGAAAGACTGGTGTCACTTCCTCCTTAAATGTTTAGGATAATTCTCCAGGGAACCCATTTGATGGACCTGCAGTTTTCTTGGTGAAAAGATTTTAAATTACAGATTCAGTTTTTAATAGGTATGGTACTATTCGGATTTCCAGTCTCTTTCTCTGTCCATTTTGTTAAGTCATGAGTCATGTTTTTATGGACTTCTCCAGTTCTTTAAAGTTTTTACATTTATTGACATAAAATTGGTAATAATACCCCCTTATTTATTTTTAATTCTGTAGGATGTGTAGTGATGCCCCTTTCTCATCTCAGATAATGCTAATTTGTGCCTTCTTTCTTACTCTTACTCATTGTTACCAGGGATTTATCAGTTTCAATAACCGTTCCAAAGAGCTAACTTTTGTTGGACATTGTTTTAAGCACTGGGGATAAAAGTTGAATCTAACATTCGGTGTCACAGCTCCCGTGGATTTTACATTTTAGAGGAGGGAGAGAGGCAATGAACCAAGAGAAATTGTAATAAATAATTTCAGGAAGCAGTAAGGTCTATGAAGAAAATAAAGAGGGTGAATGGGTGCTACTTTGAATTGCCTGCTTCCTCTAGGGTGGTGACATTTGAGCAGAGACTTGTAAGGCAAGAGTTGACCATTAAGAAATCTAGAGATTTCTAAGCACAGAGAGCAGCATGCACAAAGGATTGAGGCAGGAGTCGTGCTCGACAGTGTGTTCAAGAGCTAAACAGAATACCGCAGTGGCTGAAACACTGCGAGTGACGGGCAGAGAGTGGCACAAGGTGAGATCAAAGAGGAGAGGTGAGCAGGGCACAGCCAGATGATGTAGGGTCTTATAGTCCAGAATATAGAGTTTGGATGTTATTTTAAATACAATAGCAAGTGTATTGGTCAGCTATTGCTGCAACAATGCTGCATAACAAACAACTCCCAAATCTCAGTGGCTCTCAACAGCAGTCCGTTTTCTGTCTCATCAGTTGCGGGTCTGCTGGGGTGGCTGTGGGTAACAGTAATGGTTGATCTTGGATCTTCTCCATGTTTTTCCTTCTGGGACCACAGTTTACCAAGGCATGCTCTCCTTGTGGAAGGTGGTAGACACATACAAAGGCCAAGCTCAACTATACAAGCTCCTTTAATGCCACTGCTCGCATCAGGTCCATCAACATTCCCGTCACCATAGTAAGGCGTACGGCCAAGCCCATTGTCAGCAGGACAAGGAATACAGGATGTCTACTCTAATGGGAAGCACTGACAATTCACATTGCAAAGGGCATACAATGATTACAGGGAGGAAATGAAAGATTAGGAATAATAATCCAATTCACCATATCACTCTGCTGTCATATGGAGATGGATGGGAGGGCAGGGGTGAGAGTGGAGACAATGGTCTAGGTCACAGAGGATGGCGGCTTGAATTTGGGTGATAGAGGTAGAGCAAAATGGACAGATGTGGAGTGTATTTTATAGGCACACCTAGAGGAACCGATGATGTGTCAGACAGGTTGGGGAGGTAGGTACTATTACGCTCCAGCCATATTGGCCTTGTTGCTACTACCCAAACATCCCAGGCATGCTACGATTCCAGGGTCTCTGCAACTGCTGTTCCCTCTGATGGAACACTGTTCCCTCAGATGCTGGCTTGGTCCACTTCCTCAAGTCACGTAGGCCCTGCTCAAATGTCAGCTCCTGGATGAGGCCATCTCTGCCCATCCTGTTAGCAGCAATGGTACCCCCTTATCCTGACCTGTTTTTTCATAGCTCCTGCTGCCAGTTGACAGACGCTTGGTTTGTTTATCAACAGTTCTCCTCTACTACAGTGGAAGCTCCCTGCATGCAGGGATTTTGATCTGGTCTGCTGCTGTATACTCAGCATCTTGAGTACTGTCCGGCACATAGTAGGCTCTCAATATATCTTTGTTGAATTGATAAATGGATTCCCATAGGACAGCCCTGTGGGGCAGGCATATGACAACTGCTGGAGTCTATTCACCCTGGATCTGTTCTCCAGACCCCAGAGATCTGGCCCAGCTGTCACTGAGAAAACCACCATCTCTCCAGACAACTGACACATCAGGGCAGGGGGCCGTTTGGTGCCTGGCACTGTGGCAAGGCCTTCCTGCCTTGTTGTGAGTCATTCGAATGCCCACCTGGGGAGATTCTGGAAAATTGGTCGACATGGTTCTAATTAGCTTCTGCCCACAGGCTCGTGGTCCTGCGCTTTATCTCCTCACTGCAGCTCCAGCAGAGTGGGAACTTCAGAGGCTGGGCTTCCATCCCTCCCAAGCCCTGGGGCCTTGGAGCAGGGAGTGGGGTGAGAGTGAGGGCTCCCAGGCCTCCCAAGGCCCCATGATTCAGATTCAGCTCCGGGAACAGAGGCTGACATCTGTGGGCAGACATGAGGGGAGGGGAGAGAAAGAGACTCCCCGGACATTTGTTAATGGTGACACGCAAGCCAAGGCACTCGTTGCTCTTTCAAAAGAAATAATAGCTTCTGATTGAAATGGGAAACTAATTGATTTTATACACTGGCTTTTCAAAAGACACTGTGTGTCATGAAGGGAGTTTGTAGGGGAAACGATAGCATGTGTACATCCATGGGGAGGGGGAGGAGACAGCTCCGGCGCACACAATAGGAAGCACGCTCTGTTGTACACAGGGGGAAGGGGCCAGGGTGCGTGTCTAGAAATGTTGTTGTCATCCAGGGGGTAAGAGGGCAGCTAAGTGTGGTGCTGGAAGGACCTCTTAGGGACGCATGCGGAGTTCACGCATCAGTGTGTATTTGCCAGAAATAGTCCAACCTCCCCTTGTATGTACTGGGGAAGACCACCTGTGATGGGACCGGCTGGAGTGCAAATCCAGGGCCTCAGCTGACCCACACCCAGGGGATGGACAACAGCTGGGTATGTGTAGATGGATGACCATGGGCCACTGAGAACCCCGTCACCAATGAACGCTGCCTGTGCAGGTGACACACGTGGGTTTCAGGCAGGCCTGTCTCACGGTCAGGCACTGCATGGGGACATTGGCAGGGAGGTTGTAAGTAGGGGAAAATCTGCCCCCAAGCCGTGCATTTCAGCACCTTTTGTCCATCCACAGGAGGCCTCTTTTCCCAGCTGGTCAACCCAGAGGAGGTGAGTTTTCCCAATCTGCACAAAGGTGCGTGAGTACTAACAGCAGTCCAGTGTCCCAGGCCCCCTCTCCTCTCCCGTGGGACCTGCCTTGTCTCCCAGTCCCTTCTGCATCCTCCCCTGTGCCCCAGCTAACCGGGCCGGTTGTCACCTTCCCTACATACTGGTGTCTGGGACTCTCGGACTCTCTCTCTCTGCCCCATCCACATCCTCAAAACAACTTTCACCTCCTCTAAAATGAGGGGGTCGGACTAGGTAACTTCTAAGATTTTTTCCAGATTCACCATCATAGGACTTTTTAAAATCAGTTTTGTTGAGGTACCATGAGAAAATAAAATTTACAAATGTTAATTGTCCAATTCAATGAGTAGAGCATCGCATAACTATTAGCACCAGAGTTGAGATACGGATCGTTCCATCACCTCCAAACTCCATTCCTGCTCCTTTGCAGGCCACCCCCCACCCCTACTCCAACCGTGGCACCTATTGATGTATATGTGGGTTGTTCCCAGTTTAGTTGACAATATAAATAAATCTACTGTTGACGTTTGCACACGAGTGTTTCTGTGAATGTATGTTTTCATTTCTCTTGGGTAAATAACTGGGAGTGAGATAGTAGTAGCTGAGTCATACGGTAAGTGTCTGTTTTACTTTGTTGAAAAAAGCCCACCAGCCTGTTCTAAAGAGGCCATACCAGTTTTCATTCCCATCAGCAATGAATGAGTATCCTCACTGTTCCACATCTGCACCAACACTGGGTATGGTCATTATTTTTTTTTTCACTTTTTTAAACATTACATTTTTCATTTTGAGATAATTATAGATTCACATGCTGTTGTAAGAAATAGTGGAGAGACCTCATGTACATTCCACCTAGTTTCTCCCAGTGGCAACATCCTGCCAAACTATAGCACAATTTTACGACCAAAACGTTAGCATTGATACATTCAAGATACAGAACATTTCATCACCTTACCCACTTATAGCCACATCCATACCCTTCCCCTCACCACCTCCTCCTCAACTCCTGGCAACGGCTACTGTGTTTACCAATTCTGTAATTTTGCTGTTTCGAGAATGCTCTATAAATGGAATCACACAATAGGTAAATTTGAGAGATCGTTGTTGTGGTTATGTTAAAGTCAGTATATTTCTCTAGGGATTCACCCAGATTGTTGCATTTATACATAGTTTGTTCCTTTTATTGCTGACTTAGTACCCCATGGTGTGGATAGACCATAGTGTGTTTAACCGTTCACCAGTTGAAGAACACTTGGGTTATTTCCTGGGGTAAATCCCACTTAATTGTTATGTACTATGTTTTTAATGTATTGCTGACTTTTGGTAGTTTATGACTTCCAAGGAATTTGTCCATTTCATCTAAGTTGTCAAATATTATTCATAGTATCCTCTAAATATTATCTTTTTAATGTCTGTATGACCTGTAGCAATGCCTATTTTTTTATCTCTGACATTGGTAAATTTCACCTTTTTTCTTGATTTGGCTGCTGGAAGTTTGCCAGTTTTATTGCTCTTCCTATTTCAATGATTTTGTCTTTTGTTTTCTTCAATCTCATTGATTTCTGTTTGTATATTTATTATTTTATAGCCTCTACCTATTTGGGTAGGTAGGAGCTTTTCCTAATTTTTTCAGTTGGAAGCTTAGATCTTTGATTCAAGACCTTTCCTCTTTTGTACAGAAGCATTTATTACTATAATTTTTGCTCTAAGAACTGCATTAGCCAAATTCCACAAATATTAACATGTTTTCATTTTCATTCAGTTCTAAATATTTTTAAACTGTGCTTGTGATTTCTCCTTTGATCTAGGAAATATTTACAACTATACTTTTTAAATTCCTAGACACTTGAGGATTTTTCTTATATATATCTGTTATTGATTTCTATTTGAAATCTGTTTTAGTTGTGTCAGAGAGAATATTTTGTGTGATTTAAACAGGTTTATTTTATCGAGACCTGTTCTACCCAGTATGTCGTCAATCTTGGTGAACCTTGGAAGGAACATGAAATCTGCCATCGTTGAGTGGAGCATTCTCAGAACAGCAATTCGGGTTGTGTTGGTGAACAGCACTGTTCAGGTCTTCTGCATCCTTACTGTTTACTCCCTTACCTACTGTTTACTCGTTCTGTCAATTACTGAGAGGGGGCATTGTAATCTCCATGTTAGGGTGGAAAGGCTAGTAGGTGCTCACGGCACAGGTGCAGAAAGATATCGCATGCAGAAATTAAGTTATAAGTTTAAAGTTTATTTTATCCTTTTAGAGGACAGAGAGCGACAGAAAGAGAGAAGGGGAAAGTGGGGGGAGGAAAGAAAGGAGGGAGACCGCATGGCATCCCAAAGAAAAAGAAGGGAGTGCCAGCATAGAAGCCAAGTGGCTCGCTGATTTTAAGGGGGACGAAGAGAAAAAAAAATAGTGATGACTGTCAGTTGATAACAAAAGCTACAAGATGTCTATGTCCAAAAGTTCCTGCCTTCCTTGGAGAAGGGAATATCACAGGAGATGTGAGTCTGCCCTAGATAAGTTGAGGTTGTAGCTCCTTCTTCTGCTGTTTACTGGGGAACTCCATAAAAGCAGATTCTCAAAAAAAGAACAGTTTTGAAGGAGAGAGATTTACATCTCTTTGCTGTGCTCTTTTCAGAAGTTGTGCAAAACAGAACTCCTGGGGGGGCGGGGTGCCTGCTAGTGAGATAACTCATAGGATTGATCTTTAACTGTTACCAAGGAAATTACAGGATTAGGTATTTTCCTATTATTTTTGCAAAGCTGTCCCTTTCACTCCAGCTATAAGTGTAGATTTTTCTGTTTCCCCTTTCACTTTGATCAGTTTTTGTTTCATGTATTTTAAGGGTCCCTATTACACATATCGGATGGTTATAATATGTCCGCTGGATGAATTTCCTCTCTCCCCTCTTGGTGTTATATTCTGATAAGTTCCAGCTACCTCGGCTTCCACAAACTCCAGTCTCTGTCTCCTCCAGTCAGGGAGGCTGCTGGGCTCTGTTGGATTTCCTGTCCCAGCTCCGCTGCCCGGAAGCTGCCTCCAGGCATTCCTGGGACAAACTCGGGGCTCATCTCATTTGTTTCCCTTCTTGGGGTGCATGGTCTTTCACTGCCTATTGACCAAAGTTTGAAAAACTGTTGTTTCATGGATGTCACCTTTTTTGTTGTTGATGTTTTCAGTCCGAGCGTTTTTCTGGACTTTCTTACTCTCTGTTGGCTAGAAGTGGAAGTCCCCCACCCTCCTAGGATTTTAAAATAAGAAACCGAATTAACCTCAGAGGAAGCTGCCATCAGCACAAGGACTAGAGTTCCTGGGGAGGTGGCGAGGACACTGTCCCCTGCTTCCCTCTGGCCCCATCTGGGCCTGACCTTGGGAAGCAAAGGCAGGGCTGGTTAGACACGTGCAATTAGGGGTGCCGAGGAAGTTTTAGGGGACTCTGAGCAAGAGGAAGCTTGAATGACAGGACTGCAGGGCTGACAATGTATTTAGCAGCTCTCCTGGACTGCAGTTGGCTAGGATCTGTCTCCAAGGAAAAAGAAAATAGCCAATTACAAGACAAAAAAAAAAAAAAA
>VSMD01092310.1:0-21234 GCA_008750895.1 Mirza zaza | reverse complement strand
CACGAAGCACAACGGGTCAAGCATGCCAGCGTTTATTTCAGGCCCAGCGACAGAGACACGGGGGAAAGCGGGGTCGTGAGGCGGCAGAGAGGGCTTGCTCGGCGTTCATGGCTCCGTGACGGCGGCTCCTCCGTGGTCTCAGTTTTCCAGCCTCTGGTACCCTCGCCTAGAGAGGAAGCAGAGTGACGAGTGGGCTCTGGGAGCCCTGGGGAACTGAGGCCTGGCCTGGGCTTCCCTGGAGGAAGAGGAAGGGGAGGCAGGTGTGCTTGGAGGGCGCAGAGACAGGCAGGCAGGGAGACAGAGGGGCGGAGGGCGGCCCTGGGCTCCCACCTGAAGGAGCTGGTGAAGCATGCCAGGGCTCTCCGGAACCGGCGCCTCCAAGACCCTGGCAGGAGAGCAGGCGCCCTGGGCGCGCCCGTGCGGCCGGATGGGCTCTCCGTGTCGTGGGCCAGGACAGCACGTGCCGCAGGGCCCTTGCGCGGCCCTTTCACAATCTGCAAAGGGGAGTAGCAGCCTGCTCCGAAGGGTGCCTCCCACCCCTGGCCTCCACTGGCTCATTCGGCAACCATCATGGGCACCCCAGGCCCTGTCCCCGGGGCAGGGCACGCGGCAGAGGACTGCACGGACCCACCTCGTCTCCCCAGGACACTTCCCGACAGGGGAGGGCCGTGACACTCACCAGGTCAGCAGGGGGAAGGAAGGGAGTGAAGATCATGTCTGCAGGAGCGTGTGGTGGCCGGTGCGGACCAACAGGACCTCTCTGGAGAGCCCAGCGAAGTTCCTCTGTCTGCCGTTCCGATCACAAGGAGACCAAGGGCCTGCCCCTCCACGCCCCCTCTGCCCCTCTTCCGCCCGCTGCCGGTCCTCCCTCCCTCCCTCGCCCAGGGCCCAGTGCAGTGTGTTCCAGCAGCAGTGGATACATTTCTGGTAGGTCACGTCCCCTCTGTTCCGCTGCCTCGTCCTCCCGCCCCTGCAGTCGCTCCCTCCTCCTGTTCCTTCCCATGGCCCTCCCAGCAGCCGCCAGCAGCTTCTGCCTGCTGAGCATAGCAGCGCTGACAGTCCTCTCCGTGGTGACAGGATGAGCAGACTTCTAGGGCCGGCTTATTTTATTTGATAATGAATGATCCGCTGCATGTTATGGTCACTCGTGGTCCCAGCTTGCCTGGCAGCACGTCAGTGTTAAAGCTGAAAGTCACATGGCCTGGAAACCTATCAGCCCCAGGCAACCTGCGACAGTTGGTCACCCTCCTTCATTCATGTGGACACTGTGCTCATATTACTGTTCTTTGGTTTCCCACGTTTGACAGTTGAACCTCATAGAGGGATCCTCATATGTAAGACGTGTGCTTTTATGAGCAGTGTGTGCGTATTGAACCCTTTTTTTATTCTCATAGCGTGGAGGTAAATGCAGCATTATTTGTTTGACCCCTGAGAATATATCCACTAAAAACCTATGACTGGACCCCACCGCCACATCTGCTCGTGGGGTGTCACACCAGAGTGCTACATGGAAGGGACCCAGCATTGCAGGGACAGGGGCAGGGGAAGGAGCTGGGGACAAGGTTAACAGGCCCCAGACAGAGCAGACGGGATTGACAGGAAGAAACCCTCCCCACCTGTGAGGTGGTCACTGGCTGTATGAGGTAATGAGACGAGCAATACTGCAGGTGCTCAAACAGCGCCCGAGTGGTCACCTTATGCTAAGCTGCAGAGAGTCGGGTGGCAGTGGCTCCAGACAGCTCTACATTCATAGGATTCTTGTGCACATCAGAGGGAATGAGCCCTTAGCTCTCATGCACACAGTTACTTCTCATTTTCACAAAAATCCTTACCAAAATCTAACGAGTTCCCAGGCAAGTTATGCCAAATTCTGAGAAACTCCTCCAAGCAGTGGACAGTCTCATTGTCTGTCCTCACTATCTCCCTTTCCTCTCCTCGAATCCACTCCAATTAGGTTTTCTCCTCCACCACTCCGCTGAAACTTAGGAGTTAACTGAACATGAACCGATGAACAAGTGAAAATAACGTCTCTAATTTGTGTATATGACTAGCTGTGCACATACACCAGACTCATAAGTGGTGGCTAAGTGCTTAATAAAAGCTGGGTTTAAATTGCTAACTTCAATGAATGAATACAAATGAAGACCAAAATAACGATTAATACATTGTCACTTCCCCGCACAACTTCCATCCTCATATAAAGAAACTCATTTCCTGGGTAGGAAGGTTCTTCCAAATTCCCAGAAAGGCCTCTGGAAATTTCCAGAGATAAAGTCCCAAGGTTTGTCCAGTATCCATAATAAAACTCCAGGTTTCTATTTGTGCCCCTGTAGATGTCATGACCAGCTGCCAGGAGGCAGAACAAGACTAGAAATCTATGTGCCACGGGGACCCCTGAGCCCCTGAGCCCCTGAGCCCCTGAGCCCCTTCCTCTGCAGTTTTGCAGTGAGTTTTGCTCAGGGGCCAGGATCAGTCCTGGGGACCCAGCTCAACCTCCTGCTCTCTATCTGAGACATGCCAGGTGTGCCCAGGACCCGGTCCAGGGTCTCTGAAGTCTGTGGTAATGCTTAAGGCAGTGGCAGTGACACGTGTCAGCAGCGCTCTGGGTGGGGGCTCAGTCCACCTCCCCATCAGTAAGCCTGGGATGTCGCAGGAGGCCGCTGTGGGCAGGATGAGGGGGCGGTTGTATCTGTCAGAATCTCAAGGCAGTGACATCTGTGATTGCACAGGGACATTTGGACAGCAGGGAAGGGGGAATGCCAGAAAGTCAGGGTCAGCAACAGGAACACTTGCCAGCTGTCAGGGACTGAACTGTACCTCCCACAAATTCATATGCTGAAGCCCTAACCCCCAAGGTGACTCTTTTTGGAGCTAGAGGCTTTAGGAGACAAAGTGAAACGAGGTCATAACGGTGGAGGCCCGATCCAGTAGGATTAGTGTTCCGAGAAAAGACACCACAGGGCTCGCTCTCTTCCTCTGTGCATGTACATGCCCAGGAAAGGCCATGTGAGCACTTAGCAAGAAGACAGCTAACTGTGAGGACAGACCTCACCAGCAACAAAATCCGCCAGCAACTTGATCTTGGACTTCCCAGCCTGAAGAACCATGAGCAAATAAATTTGTGTTGTTTAAGCCACCCAGCCGGAGGTATTCTGCTGTGGCCGCCCGAGCAGACTAATACACGAATCTTGAGATCTTTCTAAGAAATGAGTCCCAGGCTGGTATGGGAGGCCAGGCTGCTCACTCCCCAGAGCCTGGGCAGGGTGAGCCTGACAACCCTGCCCAGCCTGGTAGGATTTTCTTTTCTTTCTGGATCTCCTTAGAGAAAATAGGGTGCCTCCATGCAACTGCCTTGAATGGACCCAGAATTTTACGGAGAGCCAGAGACGCTCTGGGAGTGAAGTTGACAAGACCCACACACGGAAGATGGGGTTCGTATGGACAAGCGTGACCACGTGGGCCCCCAGATTCCTCAGGTGCTGGGAATAACAAGTGGGCAGGCACTCAAGAAGAAGCTGAGGTTTCTATTTGGATTGGACCTTACAGGGAGGAAGGGTCAACTGGATTCTTCAGCCCGGAGATGGAACTGGATGCATTACAGGTAAACGTGTGAAAGTGCTGGGTACATAGGAGGATCTCAATAAAATTTTGTTGACTTGCAAGCCAGTTTCTCAGAAGCTCCTACAAGAGGGAAAGTGATTCTTATGTTTACAAATAATAGCAGTTCCTTTTTATTAAACACATAGTAGGTACAGGCATCTTAGCTGTTTAAAATGTTGTCTTACACAAATAATCCTTGCACACACTTCTGTGCACTAAAACAACACGGAGAAACCAGTAGCCTCCCTTGCCCAGCCTACTCCGTTACCAGCTCCGCACCAACAGCTTAGTGTGTTTCCTCAGGATTCCTCCATGAATGCATTTGCACACATGGACATGCCCTTCCATAACAGAAACACACGCTTCTCTTCGATGGGACCAGAACATACATACTGGATCATGATGCATGTATTTGTGGCACTTGAGTTTTGCTTTTCCCAGTGAGTGTTGGTGAGTTTTTCCTGTCAGTTCATGGAGAACTATCTCATCATTGTCACCTTCTGCATAGTGTTCTAAGTCATGTGCTTCAACTCGTTCCCCATTTCCACACACGGGGACCTTCAGGTGTCCCCCCAACTTTTAATGTCCTGAACCATTTTTTCAATATCCCTGTTCACAGAGGACCTGCCTGCCTAGAAAAGATACACAGAAACGGAATATTGGGCCAAACCCCTACATTCATTTGAACATGGAATAACCATTCATAGACGGATCTGCAAAGAGGTGGCACCAATTCATACTCCTAGGAACAGTGCAGGATAGCACTCGCGGTCCTTCACCTTCACTCTTTTTTCTGAGACAGAGTCTCACTCTGCTGCCCAGGCTAGAGTGAGTGCTGTGGCGTCAGCCCAGCTCACAGCAACCTCAAACTCCTGGGCTCTAGCAATCCTGCTGCCTCAGCCTCCCAAGTAGCTGGGACTACAGGCATGCGCCACCGTGCCCAGCTAATTTTTTCTATATATTTTTTGTTGGCCAATGAAGTTCTTTCTATTTTTAGTAGCAACAGGGTCTCACTCTTGCTCAGGCTGGTTTCGAACTCCTGACCTTGAGCGATCCACCTGCCTCAGCCTCCCAGAGTGCTAGGATTACAGGCGTGAGCCACCGCGCCGGGCCCACCTTCACTCTCGATGGCATTCACACCTTTAAATATTTGCCAGCTTGCTGGTTGAAACATGAGAGGTGTTGAGAAAAGGCACCCCTTACGGGAACTGCTAGAGTGCAGGGCTGGCCAAGCATAATGTCACTTCCAGTGGCTGTGGTGCCAAGAGGCCAGAAAAGGTGCGAGGACGACAGAGAGCGATGGGAGGAAGTTTAGGGGGCCATGAGCAGGCTCAGCATGGCGCCCACCTAGCCCTGGGGGTTGTAATGGGGGCGAGGAGGTTTCCTGGAGGATTAGACGCCTGCAATGAGTGAGGAAAGAAGTTTGACAGGGAAAGGGTGAGAAGGAGGAGCACTTGAAGCGCAAGACCAGGCAAGTGAAGGGATTTTGTGAAACTGCAAATAAGCAGATCCAGGTGCCTGTTGTGCGCATGTGTAGAAGTGACCACTGGCTACCAGGAGGCAGTGCAAGATGGCACAGGTGTGTCCCACAGACAGCTGGCTTCCTCTGCTGCAGTTCCCTAGAGGGAGGTGCTCAGTCAGGGGCCAGCCTGAGCCCCAGGGGCCAGCCCGCGGTCTCCCACAGTCTTCCAGGTGGTGTGGAGGCCCTGGCTAGACACTCTGAAGTCTGTCATGGGAGTTAAGGCAGTCCCCTAAGGGGACTGGCCTAGGAGACTCTAGTCAGCCTACCCATTTTGCAGCCCAGGGCTGGGAAAGGAGACAACTGTGGCAGGACGGGAGGCCAGTGGTGCCAGGCAGAGTCTTAGCGGATGGAGCCACAGGGGCCCCTGGGAGGCCGGGCCCCGCCCCCAGGGCAGAGGTGCTCTCGGGCCACACCAGGCGGCTGGCTGGTGCAGCTGGTAGCTGGGAGTATCGCGGTCCCCTAAGCTATGGGGCGACTGAATGTGCAGGGAGAACGGGAATGTGCAGGTCACTCAGTCAAAGATTTCATTGAGTAGACCGGGACATGGAAGCCCAGAAAGGTACAGCAACTTGCCCAAGGTAACACAGACAGAAAATGTGTGACTGTGGTGAGACAGCCAGTGAGGACACCGGGACCGGGACTGCGAGATGAAAGTATCTTCCCCTGGAGCTGCGAGGGCCCAGGGGGCGCGGGGGCTGTGCTCGTGGGTCATCACAGCAGGGGGAGCCTGAGGAGGGTCATGGTGGCCAGGGTCCAAGTCAGCAGCAGTGGTGGGCCTCGAAGGGGGTACGTGGGAGCCTGTGTCAGTGCACAAGGCAGCCTCTGGCGGGTGTGCACAGGGGGCTGGGGCGTGGCCTGTGTGCGCGTGGGCGTGGGGGGCTGTGGATGGATGTGAGGTCTACAGGTGAGGTCCCCTTATCGCCAAGCCCCGTCCATTGAATCCCACCACTGCCACCTGGGTTTCTACGGCCGTTTGCCAAGTTACGGCCCTGCTCACCCACCGGATGGGTGGAGGGTGGCGGCGTGGCATCCAGGGCCCTGGCTCTGAGCGCAGTCTGGAAGGGAAGGAGGGAGCAAGGTGTCCCCCAAATCGTGTCCCCTGGTCCTGGGCCTCTTAAACAGTGGCAGCGGTTTTGTCCATCTTGTGTTCCATGCAGTCTCACAGCCCTAGTCCTACCTGCCGTCGGCCAGCCCAGATTCAGTTCTGGAATGCAGAAAAGCCGTCGGCACCTGCCAGAAGACTGCTCCCAGCGCAGACGTTGGAAACATCCAGCTCCTGCTGGGTGAGGGGCTCTGGGCTCCAAGCCTGGGGAAAGGAAAAGCACGCCGCTCCCCTTGCCCAGGTCAGAGACTCTGGGTGCATGACTAGAGACTCAGTGGACGCATGCTCACTGAGTCGTCTTTTTCAAGAGATACTTATTGGGACCATGCTGTATGTGCAGCCCCCTGTCCAGGTACTGGCTGTTCCAGGACCAGCGAGACAGAGCTCCTGTCCCAGAGATGAGAGTCTGGGAGGGGACGGTCATGCAAATTAACCCAGCAGAGGTGACAGTTCAGCGTGCAAAATGCTATGATGGAGAAGAGTACACGGTATGTTTGTGTGTGCCCAGCGGAGAGGGAACGTGTCACCAGGGCTGGGTGATCTGGGAAGAAGGAAGGGTTCTTTCCAGGGGTAGCAGCATCAGAGCCCAAAAGGCCAGGTGAAAGGCTGAGTAGGGAAATGGTGGCTCCAGAAGAGGGCCGTAAGTGCAAAGGCCCCGAGGCAGGGCCCAGTGGCAAGATCTGGGGGGACCGAAGGCAGATTTTAGCTATGCTTTGCAGAAAGGTGAGGCTACAGTAGAGGAGCAGAGTTGAGAGGTTCAGGTGCAAGGTCTGAGGGATGAGAGACAAAGTCCTGGCTGGGGAGGGGCCCTTTCAGAATCATCTGATTTGGATCCGGGTGATGCAGAGGCACGTCTCCACTGCTGGTCGGGAATGTGTCCCGGGCTCCCGTCCCGGTGCAGTTAGGTTCCTACGGCGCACACACTGGGCCTTCGGATGCGCCCACCTCTAAGGAATAATGCGGAGGTCAGAGTGATGCCCACCTTAGCTGTTCCCCAGAAGCCAGCGACCCAGATTCCACCCTCTGGCCTGGGGGAGCCGGCGACCGCTGCAGAATGAGGACGTGGGTATGGGTTTATCTAGTGTAAAGCCAGGATGAGATAGAGAAGGGCTGGGTTTCCGGTAGGGCTGAAATTGAAATCAGTGCAAAGAGGCAGAAGCGTGGGGGGTAGGAACTTGGAATCGGGCACGTGAGAGAGAGGAAGGCAGGGAGGGGGTGAAGAAGGGTCCGAGGGCGGGAGGAGGAAGGGAGGGAAGGGAGGGCCGAGAGCATTCGGTCCTTTGCAAAAGAGATATGGTCTCTGAACTGCCTCCTGCCGGGGCCGCCTCCCACACAGCAGAATTTTTAAGAAAAGTATCCGCTCTGATGCGCCTCTCTTCCTGGAGAACCAAATGCTCCTGCGCTACTAGCCGGGAAGATACGTTGCCTGCACCAGAACCCTCCTGAGTCACTGGGGAGCTCCCTAGAGGAGGACCCAGGGTCCCAGATGACCGTGTTAATAGTCATGGCTGCCATTTACTGAGGGCCTATAGGTGTCAGACACTCTTGTCAAGTGAGTTCCATAAATCGACGCTTGACTTTCCAATAGTCCTGAAGTTGAATGTCAGTCAAATACCACAGAAGAATAAACTGAGGCCAGAGCTTTCAGGTGACTTGCCCAAGGTCACACAGATGATCAGCGACAAAGCTGGGACTTGTCCCCGGGGACTGACTACAACGTGGGCACACTCGCTCCACCCTGGCACCTGAGAAGCCCTCCAGCCCTGGTCAGGCCTTTTTTGTCTTGTGTTCGTCCTCAGCCCCCGAGATTCCTGTGGTCGTAATTATTAGTGATTGCTGTGTAGCAAATTGCCCCAAACACAGAGGCTGAAAAGAGTAAACCGTTCTGCTCTCGGAGTTCTGTGGATCACGCACCTGGGCATGGCTCAACTGGGTTGTCTACGTCCCACTGTCTCACTAGACTGTCATCAAGGTGTCAGGCTGGGGACAGCAGCCTCCTCTGTAGGCCCAACTGGTGCAGGATCCGCTTCCAAAGTCACTCACATGGTCATTGTCAGAGTCCCTGTCCTCACCGGTCGTCGGCCTGAGGGCCTCGATGTCTTTCTGGCTGTTGGCCAGAGACTTCCGTCAGCTCCTGCCAACTGGCCCCCCCCCCCAGCCCCATGTCAGGGCCAGCACACCTGCACGATGAGCCCTAGAGAGAGAACAAATGCCAGCAATTCGGAAGACACAGAGCTTGCAGCTCAAGCTTGAAAATGACACGTCATCGCCTTTGCCAAATCCTGTTGGGTATAAGCGAGTCACCAGTCCAGCCCACCCTCAAGGGGGGGGAATTACGTAGGCTGCGAATGCCTGCATGGGCATCTTTGGTCGCGACAGCAGAGGGCTGCCCACCACACCTGCTCCTGCACCCAGGGAGCCCCTCTGGGCACCCAGCGCCTTGACGGGGCGCATGGATGACGGGCCACCTGGGACCGTGCTGTGTGGTCTGCTGATCGCACTCCTCTTCCTGCAGGCCCCCTGATTGAGTCTCCCCAGGACTCGGGTCTCCTGGCCCTGTCTTCCTCCCCATCCCCACCAGCCATGCCTGGTCACAGAGTCCGTGGGATGTGACAGCAGGGGACAAGGGCGCAGCCCAGCTGAGTGGGTGAAAGGCTCTCAGTGCTTGGGTGGGACTGGGCCCAGGCTGGTGCTCCAGGCCTCTCCTGGCACAAGGGAGATGACGAGCTCAGCCGCCCCACTGAGACAGGGCCGCCTCAGGAGGACAAGGCTACAGGTGGGAGGGGCTGGGGCCTGGCTTATCCGTAAAAGCTGCTGAGATGTTCTCGCTTTTGCCCTCTGGGTTGGGATTCTGGGTGGAATCCACCCACGTTCACGGGGACACATCAGGGCAATATCGCTCAGGCGATGTGAGGCACCCACGCCAGGGCGGGAGCTGCTCTGAGATCACGTGGGGACCCAGGAGTATTCAGACACCCAGGGTGGAGGAGCTACTCTAGGGAGGAGAGGAGTGAGTGTAGACTGGGGGTGCTTTTTATGTCTCCATAGAGTTTAATTCAGAGGGAGAGAGAGCGAGCGAGCTGAAGCACATATAGCAAAGCGCTTTTACGTAGTGCTGGTGCCTGCTGTGTTATTCCATCTGTTTTGCGGCAGGTTTGAAGCATTACAGTACAAAACGAGTCTAAAAGCGGGAAGCAGGAGAGAAGGAGGGGCTCTCAGGACTCCTGCAGGCTGCATTTCCCAGGTGTTTCCCAGAACCCAGGCGTCAAGTCGAGCGGCGTTGTGGATTGGTGTTTCCTGGGAGCCCCACGGTTCCGTCGGGCCGCGGGGTGGGCCAGACTGCAGGGGACTGGGCTTCCCAGAGGAGCCTTACCCAGGAGCAGACCTGTCTCCGAGAAGCCCAGGCTTCTCCCACTTCCGGGAAGCACCCACCAGCCTCAGCTCTGCCCTGGCTGCTGTTTGCTTGCAGGAGATAGCAAGAGCAGTTTACAGTGAGACACGGCATCCTGATAAAAGATAAGCCACCGGAGGGGATGGATGAGGCCATGTGCTGGAGGGCCTGTCTCCAAGGGGTCAAAGTATAAGTTAATGCCTCTAAACCCCTTGCTGTGGAGTTTGGGACACCTTCCGTGCTTCTGACCTCAACTCCCCATCCCTCAACCCACAACCCTCTTCAATGGCCCCTCGGCTACCACTCAGTCCCTGCCCGTGAGCCACCCTGTATGAAGAGTTTGAGGCCAGTAGCATGTTGTTGCGGCAGTGTGTGTACAGCTAGTGTGACAGCTCTTGTCACAGCTCTTATTCATTTGAGCAGGGGTAGAACAGAGTGGCACAGGAAGAGTTGGAGAACAGCCTTTATTCTTCTACAGCAGGCTCAGCACACCTAGCGTTACAGCTCTCTTCGCATCTTCCAATCTTCTGCCCCTTTCCTGCCCTTCTGCCCCTGCTTTTATACCCTCAGTAGGGCTCAAGAAGCGTCCACTCAACTATAAGCTTTAGCATCCAATCAACAACGAGCTTTAACATCCAATCAACAACAGTGGGATTCACAAATTACCCAATCAGGATCACGCAAGCAGCGTGGCGGGAAACAGGCAGCGGGGCATGGGCCTGGGGGCATTCTGGCACGCAGGGGCCCCGTGCTGCGGGGGCCTGGCCCCAGCAGCGTGGTTTCCAACTGGCCGCGGGCAGCACTGGCCCACGGAGATGCAGGAGGCGGCAAGTGGCCGCGTCCCAGCACCCGACATTTTCCGCATCAATGTCACTGCTCACCAACCACCGTGCTATCCCTACAGGGACTGAGGAACAAAGTATGCTGCTCCAAGGCACAGGGAATCCCACATATGGCTAAGTACTGTGGGAACTCCCCCTCCCCACGCCTCAAGAGACAAGGCATAATCCACAGGAGGCAGATATTCATGTGGAAAGGGACAGCGACTGCCAAGAAGCCCATAGAATCAAGCGCGCCAGAATTTGTTTCAGGCCCAGTGGCAGAGACGCTGGGGAGAGCCTGGGCAGGGGGAGCAGAGGGGGCTTGACCAGTGTTCACGGCTCTGTGTCTGCAGCTCCGTGGTCTCAGCGTTTGAGTGCCCAGTATCCTCCTGTCCCCTAGGGGGGACAGCAGAGTGATGATTGGTCCCTGTGGAGCCCCGGGGAACTCAGGTCTGGCCTGGGGTTCTCTTGGTTGAACGGGAAGGGGAGCCAGGCGGGGTTGATTGGGAGAGACAGAGAAAGACATGGAAGAGACAGAGAAGCGGAGGCTGGCTGCAAGCTCTCACCTGGAAACATGCCAGGGCTGCCTGGAACCGGCTCCTCCAAGACCCTCACGGAGGAGCAGGCTCCCTTGGCGGGCCTGTGCCACAGGATGGGCCCTCTGTGGCATTGGCGCATATGTGAAGAGCACTGTATTTTCAGCCGGGCCTGTCCTGTTCCGGGAAATGGAGAAAAACCATCCTTGCTAACACTGACATTGCTTCCTTCATTCATCAAGTGTTAGTTGCGGGCCTGCTGTCTGCACACCAGGCTGAGGTCTAGGAGGCAGGGACCCAGCAGTGAACCCCAGAGATCCAGATCCCAGCCTTCCTGGGGCTGGCAATCTGTCACACTGGAGGGAATCAGTCTCATGGGGTCTGGCCGAGTTTGCCGTCCCTTGGGAAGGCTGGCCCATGGAGCTGGGCACCCTGCAAAGCCGAGGGCCCCACTCTGGCAGTCCCAGGGAGACGCAGCTTTCCTCATACAGTCGGGTCAGGTGTCAGCCACAGCAGGATGCCCGTGAAATTCACGGTTTCCGGGGAGCGTGATGTGCACGTGGTGTCTGAAAGGGCTTATTGTCAGAGGCCAGTAGAGCTCTTCATCCTGCTGGGTGTCAAGAGCCTAAGGACTGTGTCCTCCGTGCAACTCCATCCCCGCGTCCCTGGCCTACATTTCCACCGTCCCCTCCTGTAGATGAGCTCGCTCTGTCCGAGCAGTTGATACATTCTCATCACCGCCTTGAGTCCTGACATGCCTCATTGACTAACACCATTGTTTCCCTCTCCTCTCCCCCACTCTCCCTTGAACTCACTCTCACAGGCTTCCAGCCCCAGCCCTCCACTCTAGCAATGTAGAGGACAAAGTGACCGATTGAAAACGATGGCTCCTAGTTTTACATTACTCTGTTCATGAACAGGTAAGCCCGAAGACTGGACAGATCTAGTTGGACTCGTTAGCTTTAAGCTTTACTGAAATTCCAGCCCTGGTACCGGCCAGTTGCAACTTCCTCCGCACCAGCTCCATCCTCATGTCAAGAAACTGGATGAGTAGACAGGGAGGCTCTGACGGATCCCCAAACTACCCCTAGTTCCCAATGAGTAGAGCCCCAGCTTTGCTGGGGATCCCCAATCAAACTCCAGGTTTGTCTCCAACGTGTCAGTGGAAGCCAAGGTAGGGCGCTTGAGGGAAGCACGGGTGTAGAAAACTGTGTCTCATGGAGACTCTGAGTCCTTTAGCTGTAATTTCTGAGATCCAGGCTACTCAGCCAAGGCTCGGGCTCGGCCCCGGGGAACCCTCCAAGGTCCTGACCTTGAGGATGCCCAAGGGTGTGTCCAGTTCTCGAAACAGGCTCTCCATAACCCTGTGGTGGACTTTGAGACTCTGACATCTGAGCCCCCAGCGCTCTGATCTAGAAAGCATCGGTTTTCCCACCCTGGTTCTAATTCTGATTGGTGTCAGCAGGAAGAAAGAATTTGGAGATGCACAGGAGGGTAAATATTTTAAAGTCGAGCGATCCCTGCTGGATGGCACTCCAAAGAATCTACACCAGCTCACACTACCAACATCAGAGCCTCAGTATACGATGCTGGATTGGCATCATTAAATATTTGTCAATTTGCAGTTTGGAAAGTGGAATCTGACCGTTATTTTATTTCGCTAACTTACTATTTGTGATGTGGAGCTCCTATTCCTTTCATACTGGCCATTTGTATTTCTACAAACGGCCTGCTCAAATTCTCTGTTAGCTTCTCCATTGTTGTTTGTTCTTGCTTGTGTTTCTTGAGTTGTCTCATCAGAGCTCTCTGTATATTGCAAATATGATTCTTTAGTCTGCTATAATTGAAGAACAAGTTTGCTCCCATCTATCACTTCTATTTGCATTTTGGTTTCTGTGTCTTCTCGCATGGACGCTTTTTACTTGGGGTGCACATGCTGGCTGCTTCATCCAGTCTTCACCACAACCATGTGACGTTGGTAACATTGTTACCCCAGTTTTCTTTGTGGTTGTTGGGTTGTTTTTACGTTTAACAAATGTTTACTGATTCGTGGGTCAGAGATACTCTACATCCTGGGGATGGAATCACCATAGTTCCATGGGCAGAGACCACACTGACACGATAAGGAGTTCTGCCCTTACAGAGCTTTCCATCTGTTGTCTGTAACGACTGTACCAATTTCCATTCCCACCAACAGCCACACTCTTGACATTTTTCTCCTTCGTTCATTAATTTTTAATCTACAACTTATGCGTAATAAGGGTACATATTTATTCAGCATAGTGTGATGCTTCAGTGCACATATACATTGCGTGATCATTAAATCACCGTGATTACCATATCCGTCGCTTTAAACATTTATCATTTCCTTGTAGTGGTAACATTCAAAATCTTCTCTTCTAGCTATCTTGAAATATACACTACATTGTTATTGGCTATGGTCACGCTGCCCTGTAATGGAACACCAGAACTTATTCTTCCTGTCTAACTGTAACTTTGTACCCTTTGACCAACCCTTCCCATTCCTCCACCGCCCTGCGCTCCTCAGCCTCTGGTAACCTCTGTTGTACTCTCTACTTCTATGAAATCAACTTTTTAAGATTCTGCATATGACCAAGATCATGTGGTGTTTTACTTTCTGTGCCTGGCTTGTTTCACTTAATATAATGTCCTCCAGGTTCATCCATGTTGCCTCAAATGACAGGATTTCACTCTGTTTTATGGCTGGATAGTATTCCAGTGTATTTGTGTGTGTATGTGTGCCTACACACATACACACACACTCAGACACACACATACACGCACATATACCACATTTTCTTATTCATTCATCTGCAGACGGGCATTTAGATTGATTCCATATCTTAGCTGTTGGGAACAGTGTTGTAATAACCATGGGAGTGCAGATACCTCTTTGACATACTGATTTCAATTATTTTGGACATATACCCAGTAATGGGATTGCTGAACCATATAGTCGTGCCAGCTTTAATTTTTGAAGGAAACTCTGCACTGTTTTCTGTAATGACTGTACCAACTTTCATTCCCACCAACAGTTTATAAGTGTTCCCTTTTCTCCACATCCTCTACAGCTTTTGTTAATTTTTTTCTTCTTGATACTAGCCATTCTAACTGGGGTGAAGTGATGTCTCCTTGTGGTTTTGATTTGCATTTCCCTGATGATTAGTAATATTGAGATATTTTTTCCCCATATACCTGTTGGCTATTTGTGTGTCTTGTTTTGAGAAATGTCTATTCAGGTCTTCTTCCCATTTTAAAATCAGTCTCCTCTATTACCACCTCTTCCTCCTCCTCTTCCTCCTCCTCCTCCTCTTCTTCTTCTTCTCTTCCTCTTCCTCCTGCTCCTCTTATCCTCCTTCTCCTCCTTTTGTTACTGAGTAGTTTGAGTTCCTTATATATTCCAGATATTAAACCCTTGTCAGATGCATACTTGAGAAATACTTTCTCTCATTCTGTGTTCCCTCTTCACTCTATTGATTGTTTCCTTTGTTGTGCAGAAGCTTTGTACTTTGATGTAATCCCATTTGTCTATTTGTGCTTTTGTCGTCTATACTTTCGAGGTCTCTTATTTAAAAAATGGTTGCCCAGACCAATACCATGAAGCATTTTTCCTATGTTTTATTCCAGTAGTTTCATAGTCTTAGGTCTCATGCACAAGTCTTTAAACCATGCTGAGCTGTTATTTGTATAGGGTGAGAGGTATGGTTCTAGTTTCATCCTTCTGTGTGTGAATATCCAGTTTCCCCAGCACGGTTTATTAAAGAGACTACCCTTTCCACAATATGGTAATGGCACCGTGAGGGTGATTGGGGAGGGGTGGCATAGGCAATGCAAGACTGTCTTTTCTGCCCTCTTCATTGCCTCTTTCCTGATGTAATGTAAAAACCGGGTAGGATGTTCGCTTACCCGATTATTGTTTGTTCTGAACGTGCTTGCTTGCATGGATAGTTGTTGAATTTGGTGTTCATGCAGAGGGACGATCACTGGCGGTTTCTATTCTATTCATCTTGCTCTGCCACACCCCTCCAGATGCAGTTTTTGCCCCATTGGGTTAGACCATCATTTTATCAGTGGATACAACCCTCCACTTAGGTGCAGCGTGAGAGGAGATTGCACAGTTTGTGGTGGGAACAGTCTGCAGGTGCCCCGTTACCTGGGAACCTTGACACCTGCAATGTTTTAGCTTTGTCGCATGTGCAAGTGCAAGTGCAGTGCCCCTATCCCTAAGAGCATGGGCTGTGACTGACACACAGTAGAACATAAGCCCCCAGATTTCTACTCAGGCCAGTGGCTCTTAGATTGCATCCATGTCATGGAAGGGACCTTGCCTCAGATCAACCAGGGACTGGGTGCTGGCTCTGTCCTGTGCTGTTGGTATGACCTCAGGATGGAGATCTCAGCACTCACCTTGATTGGGATGATGGGAGATAAAAACAAAAAAGCGTGAAGCTCCTGTAACACAATGGACAGTGTAAGGTTTGGCAGAGCTGAGGACAAATGTTGGTACCTTCCTAAGGTTGCCCAAGATTCATGGGAATACGGCACCAGAGACAAAGAGGGTGGCTGAAGCAGAAAAACTAGCTAAATCTCTTGCTCACTCGCAAACTCCAATGACCTACTCACCAGCAGTGCTGGGTGATCCTGGGGGCAGGGAATTTGCTGTCCCTGCACCCTCTGCTGAGGCACTGCCCACTTTGCTCACATACCTGAGACACCCTCAGGCACAGGTGTTGTCGGGTGATGTGGTTGGCAGTGGAGGTGGAGGTGTAAGCAGAGGAGGAGAGCTCAGAATTCGGGCAGAGTCATATTTCAGAAACGTAGGTGCAAAGCCGATGACCCAAGCTTTTCCCTACTGCTGCCCTGCCTGTCCTCTTCCTGCATGTGGCTGCCCTGTCTGCTCAGACAGTCGTCATGCAATAACGGGGCTTGTTCTTGAGATGCGCAGGGGTCTCCTTCTGTTCAGTGTGGCAATAACAGAATGCACGAGGCTGGGTCATTTACAAACAAAACAGGCTTATTTGGAGCATGGGTCTTCAGGCTTGGAATCTCCAGGGCATGGCTCTGGCTTCTGGCAAGGGCTTCCATGCTGTGTCATCACGTGGTGCAGAAGGTCAAAGGGGAAGCGGACACATGCAAAGAGAGAAAACCTGAGGAGCATCCTGGCTTCATAACAACCTACCCTCTTGCGAATTGACTTATTCCCATGATGACTAGTCCAGTCTCATTGGGGTGAGGACTCACTCACCATCCTGAGAAGGGCACCAACGCTGTCACAACGGCAGAGCTCTTGTGACCCTCACAACCTCCCACTAGGCCTGGCCTCCCAACACCACCATGTTGAGGATCAAGGTTGAACATAAATTTTGGTGGGGACAAACTATATCCAAACTATCACAACAAGATCACTTGTTTCTAATCATGGATGACAGTGAGAGGAGGCATGTTGGACACTTTTCAGCTGAGTCAGAGACGTCTACACCCCAACATGTATCAGGAGGCTTAAGATCTTGGCAATGAGGTTTTGAATGTGACACAGAAAGCACAGGCAACTAAAGTGAAATCAAACAAGAGGGACTACATCAAACTAAAAAGCTTCTTCACAGCGAAGGCAACGATCCACAAACTGAAAAAGCAGCCTATGTGTGGTAGTCAGACAGAACCTATGTGTGGTAGTCAGGGTTCTCCAGACAGACAGAACCAGTAGGACACAGATAGACGGATAGGCAGATAGATGGATGGGAGGGGATTTTTAGAGCAGTTGGCTCACACCGTGATGGATGCTGAGAAGCCCCACAAGAGGCCATCTGTCTGCAAGCTGAAGACCTTGGGGTGCTGATAGTGTGGCTCAGTCCCAGTGTGAAGGCCTCGGAACTAGGGGAGCCAATGGTGTAACCTCATTCTGAGACCAAGTGCCTGAGATCCTGGGGGTCACCGGTCTAAGCCCTGGAGTGCAAAGGCCAGGCAGTCTGGAGTTGTTGTCCAAGGACAGAGGAGGAAGTGAGTATCGCAGCTCCAGTGGATAGACCAAAATGTTTGCTTTCTCTCTGTGTGTGTTCTCTCCAGGCCCCCAGCAGATTGGATGGTGCTTGCTCACACATTCAGGGTGGATCTTTGCCACCTGGTCCACTCAGACTCAAATGCCAGTCTCTTCTGGAAACAACCTTGCAGACACACCCCAAAATAAGGCTTTCCCAGGTGTCTAGGTATTCCTAAATCTAGACAAGTCGACACCCCAAATTAACCATCACACTGTGGAATGGGAGAAAATATTTGTCCCCCCATATATCTGATAAAGGCCTAATGTCCTAAAATATATAAAGAACTCAAGGGCAAACAACCCCCTCAAATAATGCAATGTTTAAAATGGGCAAAGGACTTGAACAGACATTTTTTCCAAAGAATACATACAAATGATCAACAGGTATATGAAAAGGTGCTCAAGAACTAATCATCAGGGAAACACAAATCCAAACCACAATGAGATATCACCTCACACCACTGAGGATCACTATTAACAAAGAGATAAGAGGTAGGTATTGGCAAGTGTGTGTAGAAAAGGGAGCCCTTGTACACTGTAGACGGGGAGGTAAACTGGCACACCCATTATGGAAAACAGTACGGAGGTTCCTTAAAAATTGAAAATAGAACTACCATGTGATGCAGCAATCCCTCTTCTGGGTATATCCCCAAAGGAAATGAAATCAGTACCTTGAAGAGGTATCAGCACTCCCATGTTCATTGCAGCATTATTCACAATAGCCAAGATGTGGAAAAGAACCTAAGTGCCCACCAATGCATGAATGGATAAAGAGAATGTAATATATGTATGTACACACACACACACACACACACACACACAAATGGTGACTCTGTGAGATGAGGTGATGGATGTGTTAATTACCTTGATCGTGGTAGTCATGTCATAGTGTACACTTATATCGAATCGTCGTATGATAAACCGCCAATATATATGATTTTTGTGTGTTAATTATACGTTAAGAAGGCTGGGGAGAAGGGCGGGGGAACCCTGCACAGCCAGCAGAACGTGACTTCCTGAAAACCCCAGCACCTACTCTGCCGGTGCTGTGCCCAAAGCTGGGAAAGGATTTCCTGGATCAGGCAGAGAGCTCAAGGTCCCCTAGGTGGTTAGAACAAGGAGTGAGTGGCAGGTGCACAGTGAGTCCCCGTCCATGTGGGCTGGCAGAGTAAAGCACCTTCTGCTGTGAGGCTGTGGAGTGCACAGGCCTGTGTGAAAGGGGAGGCAGGGAAGTCCTCGCGGTTCCCCAAAGCCAAGAGCCCCTGAGGGGACGATGACAGGCAGAGGTCACATCGGCAGCAGAGGCGGTCCTTTCCGGAGGCCGTGCGCAGTTCTGTGTGTGAGTGCCAGTCGGCGTCTGGTGGGCCGTGGCCGATGGCTCTGGGCAAAGGGGACATGGGCAGCGTAGGGTCAGACTGGAGCTCCCCAGACATGGTGGGGCTTCACCAGGGGAGGGGAGCAGGGGTGCGGGCTCCTTGTTGCCAAGTCCCGCTACATCGAATCCCGTCTCTGCCGCTTGGGTTGCAAGTGTGACTGCTGGGCTGTGCCCTGTGTTTATTCACCGGGTGAATAAACTGCACTTCCTTTCTTGTTTCAGCAAATATTCACATTGCAAACACGCACCAGCACAGGCGCACACACAAGTACAAGCACAGCTGTGCCCATGTATGCTCTGACACTCTCTGACATCCCTTCATATGAATGCAATGGCTGGGGCCGAGGTCGGGACAACAGCTATAATGCAGAGGAGCAGACACTGCACAGGCCCTCCAGCCCCAGGGAGTTGCAACCCTGCTTCTCTTGTGGACATGCTGAACCCCACGATGTGAAGTCGCAGCCCCTTTTGGAGAAGCAGCGACACGGAGCTGAGCTTCCCCACGGAGTTAAGGCCCAGCTCCGGAGGACGGGGGTGGTGAGGAGACGGGTAGTACCTCCGCCATCACAAAACCTGCAGACACACCTGATCTAGAGACTCCATCACCCTACGATTAACAGCTTCATCTGTTCTGTGCCCACGGGTCGCCCCTTCCTGTTCTCCGGGGATATGGGAGGAGAGCGATGGGACATTGAAACGCTGCCGCCTACCGGAACCCTACCCCGCCGGGATTTCATTGGGCTCAAAAGAGAGTGGACCTCTGAGCAACTAAGGGTGGTTAATTCACACAGCAGACCCTGTCCCAGCGCTGTCCCCTCTCTTGGCTTTATAGAGAGGGCTACGCAAGTTGGGGGAGGAAGGAGAGACTATTTGGGTGTTCCTGTGCCCTGGTTAGTCTTTTTGATCTGAAAAGGCACAGCCTGACAGCAGAGGACAGGACAAAGTGAAAACGGAAGCATACGTTGGAGTGATGCGGCCGCGAGCAAGGGAATGCCAGCAGCCACAAGAAGCTGGAAGAGGGGAAGAATTCTCTCACTGAACCTTTGTGGGGAGTGTAGTCCTGGTGCCATTTTGATGTCGGCCCAGTGAAATCGACGATGAACTTCGGGCCTCTGGAACTGTGAGAGAGTAAATTTGTATGGTTTTAAGCCAAATAATACAAAATAAATAAAAGGCACCTCCTGTATCATTGTCCATTGTCCTGGTGATGCTTGGTGTTGCAGTTTCTAGCAGGGTCCTCCACATTGTGAGGTTAAAGGGACAAATATACTCCACCCCCTCCCCGCAGACCTCTCCTGCACCTATTCTGTTGCTGAGCATCTCAAGGTCACCTTAGCAATGCAGGGGGAATAAAGGGAAGCCCTTATCGCATGAGAAGGACAGTGAGCAGCTGGAGACCAGCTGGTCCGTGGGAAGGGTTCTGTCTTGGGGTGCCATGGGTGCTTGGGAGCTGCCTATTAGGGTAGGGGGCAAAGACCTTTCTTTAAAACCCGCAGGTTCTTCTCCCACCTGACCGTGGGCCTCCCCATGCAAACGCGGCCCTGTTTGTGTCAGACAGGAAGGCTGTGAGCATGGCTGGGGCGGGGTGGGGAGAGGGTGCCCTTCCCCCCTTCCTCACTCCTGCACATCAGGGCCCCATGGGGGTCGGAGCTGGCAGCTGCGGGAGACTCACTGTGGGTGGCCACGGCCCATGGCACCCAGGACTGGGAACAAGCAGCACAGCCCCAAGGAGGAGGCCGGACAGCCCAGGAGGGCTGAGGAAGATGCTGGAAGATCCCTCCCTCTGCCAACGCTGACCACCCCCAGTTCGCCGGACGAGGCTGGGCTCAGTGTGGAGAGTTACATGAGACGCCACGAAGCACAACGGGTCAAGCATGCCAGCGTTTATTTCAGGCCCAGCGACAGAGACACGGGGGAAAGCGGGGTCGTGAGGCGGCAGAGAGGGCTTGCTCGGCGTTCATGGCTCCGTGACGGCGGCTCCTCCGTGGTCTCAGTTTTCCAGCCTCTGGTACCCTCGCCTAGAGAGGAAGCAGAGTGACGAGTGGGCTCTGGGAGCCCTGGGGAACTGAGGCCTGGCCTGGGCTTCCCTGGAGGAAGAGGAAGGGGAGGCAGGTGTGCTTGGAGGGCGCAGAGACAGGCAGGCAGGGAGACAGAGGGGCGGAGGGCGGCCCTGGGCTCCCACCTGAAGGAGCTGGTGAAGCATGCCAGGGCTCTCCGGAACCGGCGCCTCCAAGACCCTGGCAGGAGAGCAGGCGCCCTGGGCGCGCCCGTGCGGCCGGATGGGCTCTCCGTGTCGTGGGCCAGGACAGCACGTGCCGCAGGGCCCTTGCGCGGCCCTTTCACAATCTGCAAAGGGGAGTAGCAGCCTGCTCCGAAGGGTGCCTCCCACCCCTGGCCTCCACTGGCTCATTCGGCAACCATCATGGGCACCCCAGGCCCTGTCCCCGGGGCAGGGCACGCGGCAGAGGACTGCACGGACCCACCTCGTCTCCCCAGGACACTTCCCGACAGGGGAGGGCCGTGACACTCACCAGGTCAGCAGGGGGAAAGAAGGGAGTGAAGATCATGTCTCTAGGAGCGTGTGGTGGCCGGTGTGGACCAACAGGACCTCTCTGGAGAGCCCAGCGAAGTTCCTCTGTCTGCCGTTCCGATCACAAGGAGACCAAGGGCCTGCCCCTCCACGCCCCCTCTGCCCCTCTTCCGCCCGCTGCCGGTCCTCCCTCCTTCCCTCGCCCAGGGCCCAGTGCAGTGTGTTCCAGCAGCAGTGGATACATTTCTGGTAGGTCACGTCCCCTCTGTTCCGCTGCCTCGTCCTCCCACCCCTGCAGT